>OOFE01041444.1:0-22650 GCA_900323365.1 Monocentris japonica | reverse complement strand
CTGCACTAAGTTTCCCTGGCCAACCACTGTGTCTACGATCCTCAACGTTGCCCGTTTCTTTGTGCTTCTTCAAAAGAGCTTGAACAGCACATCTTGAAACCCCAGTCTGCTTTGAAATCTTTGTCTGGGAGAGACCTTGCTGATGCAGTATAACTACCTTGTGTCTTGTTGCTGTGCTCAGTCTTGCCATGGTGTATGACCTGTGACATGAAACTGTCTTCCACAACCTCACCTTGGTAGCAGAGTTTGGCTGTTCCTCACCCAGTTTTAAGCCTCCTACACAGCTGTTTCTGTTTCAGTTAATGACTGTGTTTCAACCTACATGTGAAATTGATGTTCATTAGCACCTGTTTGGTATAATTGGTTGATCATACACCTGACTATAATCCTACAAAATCCCTGACTTTGTGCAAGTGTATCTATAAGAATTGATGCTGGTTTGAAGGCAAAGGGTAGTAACACCAAATATTGATTTGATTTAGATTTTTCTTTTGTTCGCTCACTTATCATTTTGTAAATTGATAAAAATAAACAATTATTATTTATATTTTTGAAAGCATTCTTAGTTTACAGCATTTTTTCACACCTGCCTAAAACTTTTGCACAGTACTGTAGATTATGAGTGAATTTGATTTCCATCCTGTTGGCTCTGGATTCCATACCCTGCCAAGTCAGATTCTGAACTACGACCTTTATTGTTTTCCTCCAGTGCAAATGCAATCAACAAAAAAAGAATAATGGACTGCTTAAAAACAATCAGCATTGGAATACAGAGCCCATTTTTCAAAGAAAACCACAGCTAAAGCAAATTTAGATTTTATCATGAATCAGTGTGAAGCCAACCGTAACGATTTCAGTGTCGATAAAGAAAAAAATGTGGCAATCACTGTAACAAGTCATCCTAATGGTCTGCGTGTTTTGGATAATAGTGTATCACAGTTCAGCTGAAAAATATAATGAAATGTAGTCAAAAGGCCAACATTTAGCAACAAAAATTCCACAAAGTTTCACATGATGTATGTTTCTATCAATTTGATGAATAAAAGTTTCATATTTCATAAAGGTTTCTATTGCAAAGAAACTCCACATGCAGTCATTTTTTTACTTTACATTCATGCATGCTAACAGGCATATTCTTATTTTTCCTCTTACAATGAAAAATTGACCAATTACTTGCACTGCTGACCTGAATGATTAATCCATGCTGAGCAATGACAAATCTGAATGTGAGCTGGCCAGACAAATAAAGAAGAGGGAAGCAGATCATTGGATGAAAGTCATAATTTCCTCGACTGAAGATTAAATAGCCACAAGGAGACACTGTCCCAGCTGTCTGGTATATAGCCGTCAGCAAATCCTTTTTGACTCGAGCTGGCAGAGACTGAGACTAAGGGTGCCTTCATAACAAGGATGTTTGGAGCATTTCCTCCTATAGTTTGGTTCATTTTGGCAGGTGAGAATAATGCCATTCAAACTCGGTAGCACCAAATCATCCCACTTCCTCTTCCAAGTGAACTGCAGTGTAATCCAAACCAACTACAGGAAATGACCCCAAAACATTTAGTTTTATGAGTATCTTGTTCAACTGTTGTTCCATGTGTTTTTTTTAGGTATAAGGAGACGGATGTTGACAAGAAAGCCTAGCATAACAAAATGAACTGAGGGCAAACTGAAGTCTGGACTGGTGCTCATATTCTATTCATAGTTCTTCATGTACACCCGGTAACAAGACCAGAGATGGTAAATTATGGCAAGGAGCACAGACAAGTCTGGAATCCGATTTGTTTTTGCTTCAAGGCCAGAATCAACTTGATTTATTTGAGTACAATAAATGCACAGTTGCGTTTGTTACACTGGTGCAGTGAAATATCAACAGCTAAGTTAATAATATAGTACATACCAAAATGTCCCTTTGCAGGGACAACAGTATCTCACATTCAGTGCAATTTGACAGCGTATGAGTATACATATTACACTGGATATACACATTCAGCAAGGTCTTACGTTACCTTGTGTTTGTGCAACTGTATATCTCCATAACTCTACCGTTAACAGCCTTATGTAAAGAAATGTGGCAGCCTGTTTTTATCAGGCATTTCATAATTCCTATATTTGATTCAGTGTGTCTCAAAAGAACAATGTTTCTTATCCCTTATCACAACTGATGGATAAAGGAAAAATGCATTTCACTGAAGCAATCCACTCTTGACTGGCTATGGCTCCCCTGAGAGAACATTTTCACCACAACAACGAGCTACTTAGACTGCCAGAGGACACAGTGCCTGAGCAAAGAATAAAGATAAAAAGACAAGTTAATGTAGAGAGCATATATGAGGAAAAAGGATTCATGAATTTAACATAGACCAGATGTGAGACATAGTGTGCTCAGTATGAAAGAAGAGATGATCTACAGTATGTAATTCAGATACTAAATCAAATGGCCCAAATCAAACCCCAAATAAGGACATGATCAGTGTCATGCTACTGTATATCAAACAAGACACATGGGATCAAATGTTGTATATTTTGTATTTTTAATTCAATCAAACTTTATTTAACCAGGCAGGTCAATTAAGATGAATTTCCTTTTATATTGACAGCATTGACAAAGGAAAAAAAGAGTCTTGAGGGGCAAAGGGTTGGGATTAAAATAAAGTAAAAATAAACCTAAACTGTTCTGCTGAAAAGCCTGATGACTGGAACAATCCCCAAACTGAAGAAATTGATTCAACAGGCATTAAAAAAAACATATTGTTAAATATGATTATTTAGTCTACAGTGACCCTGCAAAGGATTAAGCAGGTAGAGAAAATGAATGAATGAATGAATGGATGAATGAATGGATGCAATCCTTTGTGTATTTTGTCATATCAAATTAACGTAAAGGTTTAATCTTTTATATTACATTTTATCTGCTCTACACATGAACAATAGGGGCTATCTCACTCAACCAATCTCTGTGGACCTTTTCATCTGACCAGCCATATTTCAATTGGTCCATTAAAGAGCTTCAATTACACAGTCATTTCAATGACCTTGACAGAGTGAGGTAAAATCAATAGATACCCCTGTTTGTATTTTCTTTCTAATCCATGCAGGTCACCCCTCTCCCACAGAATAAACCCTTCTCTAATTCTGAGTTTGACAAAGGATTACTGAGCTTTATCATGTTGCTGACAAAAATGCCCATAAAACATCGAAGAACAGATTTATTTAATATCTTCCTTGGTAATTTTATCTATATATCAACCCTTCTGAGTACAAGTGGTCTGTAACATAAACACGTTGTAGTGGGGGGTGGTGGTGGGGGAGCAATCTGTATTATTGTCACCTGGTACATTAAGGCATTTCATTGTTATTGCCTTGCTCAAAACAATAGCTGTGCTTAGGAAGCAATATACTCACCATGCTGTCATTTCTGGGAAGAACCAGTCACTGACCGTAACTTAGGCTATTGCAGTTCCCGTAATACCACTAATACACACACTTCATTCAAAACATCCCACTCTGAGTGGGCAGAAGTTCTCAATGCTGGTGCAAATCAGACCAACAGAGTCTATAACTATGGAAGTGAGGCCAACAGAATATAACACCATGGATGCAAAGAGATTGTTGCAACCAACTGTCATTTCAACACCTCGGAGAACTCCCTCTCTGTATTACAGCGGTAACAATCCAAAACATCTGTCTGCCAAGCCAGGCTTTTTTTCTTTAATGAAATGCAAAATATGATGGGCTTGCAGCAAACACTTGGCCACATACAGGGGGACAAGCTTATTTCTGACTGATGAGAAAGTGCCAAAATTGGGAGTTTTTGGAATACTCAGACTTATTACAGGAAGTAAGCTCCTGGATTGCTGAAGTCATTACAGAGTCGCTAGACTATCAGCCCTGTGACAAAAAAAAATTGCCAGCCACCAGAACACTGTCCACTCTGTCTGGTGTCTTAGTGGCTGCCCTAATGGCACTCAGAGAAAGGAGGTATGCAAATGTCAATGTTCCTGTCATGAAAGACAATTAATTAGCTGGTTCATGTTGGGAGAGTAGGAACACTGCAGAAGCCAATTGCCTCATCTTCCCTTGAAGCTATGGATAAGGCCTGTGAAGATAAGGTTTGCAATGCCATTACGAGATGTAATCATTTTCAGACTGGGCCGGAATCAAGACAAAGTGAGCCTTTACTACACTGTGATGCTGGAAAATGTCATCAAGGTTGATGATCTTCTAGTGATATTACTGTACTAAGAAAGAAAATCAAATGTCTTGGAATTGTGGAATTTAGAGGTTATCCATTAGTTACGGTTATTAGCTGTGTGTCTACCTCTGAGGATTTTCTGTAAAATTATATAAATGGCACAATTTTGTCATTTTCTTTCTTCCATTTGGGAATGCAAGCAGAGCTGTACCTAGGAAATGATCATTTTAATTACTGTTATTTTATCAGTAATTTACCTTGTTTTCACTCTATCACTACCAGAAAACTGCAAAATGAAAACATTTTGGGCCCCACATTTGGGCCCCACTGTGTCTAAATTTCAAGGGACGTTGCTGTTGACTTCCCCATTCATCTGTGTATTACTGTGTATTTGAATTCTAGGTGCCAAGTGTAGGTCCTGTCTTGTGAATACCTCATATTTTACCCCAGGGTTTTTGTGTAATCTCAGATGCTTAAGAACTACACAGTGATACAAGTGGAATTTGTGGATCTAGTCTAATTTAAATGAGCAACCTCGTTACTTTCTCTCAGCCATTTCAAAGCATAATCATATTTGTCAACTTTACCACAGCTATCAACTAACAAGTGAACACTGGCATTGTTTTTTTTTTATTTCAGGTTGTCTGCGTGGTGGCTTCAGCCTCAGGCTAGACGCTGTCTCATCAAGATGACTGACAAGAGTTGGGGCATGAACTTGACCAACAGAGGGGAAGGCGGGCAGGACTAACAATACACTTCCAGACTCAAGGCGAAAAGTTACATATTGCTGCTTTAAGTGTGAACCAGATATATTTATAGGAGGAACGTCAGAGCAGCCACTAGCCAAACACTTTGACTGGTTAAAATGGCTGGTTAGCTTGTCTGCCATCATCATACCATGGAAGCCAACAATCATTTAAGTGGCTGGTGATTTACTAGCCACTGCGCCCTGTAGACAAATGAGTTTGTTTCCTGCCCTGGTTGACCATGAGGTGGTGAGAGTGAGATGGCTATTATCTCCTACCATCTCTCATACTCAGCCTGTAGATCTCTTTATGCCCATCTGTCTGTCTTCCTGCTCCATCTCTCAGGGGAAGCAGCTATAGCCCTGTATCAGGCCTTTCTTTGAGAAGCCTTGTGGCCTTGGCTGCAAGTCTTCCAAATGGGTGCAGCTGTCCTGGCAGGATGCCCAAAAGTTAAGCTCTGATGTTGATGCACAAGATCTCTCTCTCCCTCTGTCGCCAGTTTCTTCAGTTTCTGCTCACATGATACAGCACAATACCACTCATTGGCCTGAGGGAAATTCAGTTTGCAAGGGCCAGTCCAGAAGATATAGTGCATGTCATACACAATAGTGAGCAACACATAAAAGAACATTGACAAGTTAGCAACATTTTCAAGTTATCAGTCCACTCAGTATGGTATCCCCCATAGTGTTTTCCTGTTGTGCTGCTGTTCCTTTTGTCTCCTGATCTCTGCATGACACACTTAGGCCTGCAATAATTTACAAAAGACAGAAAAAGAAAAACATTTTCCCTCATAGACTGTGAACATTTACAACAGACAGACAAGAAGTCACTGCATATGTCTCTTCCAGTGACTATTCCAAATACACAATGAGCATGATGACTTTTTTGCTAAAGATTTTACAGCTTCATTTTCTTTTTACCTTGAGATTGAGATGTAGCGAGGTTTGTGTATGCACACAGTGTTATTTAGTCAATTCCATCACACACAGTATGAACAAGCATCAAGTGCTTCACATATGTCACAATGCAAAAACCTATGTGATGCATCCTGTTTAGCATTGGCAAGTCATCATCTGTGAACTTTATCCCTTCTCCTGTCCATGCATCCAAAATGCATCCATCATGCATTTTGTTGCTGACTGAATCAAAGGGTGCCCACATAATTTGTGGGGGAAGACATGTTTTGTTTTGTGTGAGTTTTTCCTTGTCCTCTGCGAGGGTCCAAGGTTGGGGGGTGTCGTGTCCCGTCATTTATTGTTTTCATAATGTGGGCATTTGACACTGTAACCATGATTAATGGCTATAGAAATAAATTTGACTTTACTTTTGGAATCACAATTTGGCCATCAGAAATTCCATCAGAGTTGTGTGTGGGTTAGGGTTAATTTTGATAAATACATAATATTTCCAGTCAGAGCATATCAGGCCATAGTACATTCCCACAACAGAGTTAAAATGTCTCTCAATGGACTGGAGAAAAGTATGCCTGCAAATTATAATGATGCACAACACAAGTTTAGAGTTTATTGTTGTTATAACAATTAAGCTGCTATGGAAAGCACTTAAAAGCACCTTAATGTAAGCTGGAAAGTTATAGGTAACCCTTATGGTTCAGATGCAATAATAAAAATGAGTGGACGTACAATGTTCCATTATAATACAAGGCCATTTTCACTTGCATTACACCCTACAGTATGAGGGTGCATGGTAATAAAAATAGATTTCACAGTACATCATCTACTGAAAAATAAACAAATTAGCTGTGTGATAGTTACAGAAACCTGTTGACTACCCCTAAAGATTTGTAAATTTGCTTTCAGGTCAAAGACAATATTTCTACTGAGTGATTTATTGATTGGAGGAAAAATATTGCTGATCTCTGGAAGGTTGATGATGATGTTGAGGAGAGATCATTATGTAGGAATGAAGCAAGCTAGCCTTGAAAAGTCCCCAACACAACACAAGTAAATAATTCTTTAAGCACAGAAGGAAATATTTGAAATCCTGTGTAGAAATAGAAAAATACAACTGAACCCCATGAACACTTTACAATTGTCAGCACAAAGAATGAGTAGCGGTTCATATACATACGTTTTCTGCAGAATTGGAAGTATTTCAATAATTTCTTGCATTTCACTGCAGTGGATCACGCAACTACAATTGCAAGTTTTTGTTTTCCTTACTTGACTTTAATGTTACCTATAGTCACTTATGCGATCCTTTGGCCGTTGAAACCTGTTAAAAACCAATCACATACTTTCAAAGACAGCTTTCAAGAAAATCACCATTCTTTTCTCTATTCCTGAAAATAAACCCGACAGCAGCAATTTCTTTTTTAACAGATGCCCTTAAAACTCAATATGAAACACATTTGTATAGCTTAACATATGTTGGTGTGAGGACAGTACTTGTATCTTGTATTGTGTCTTGTATGTCGGCGCTTATTACGTAGCACTCAATGTGAAACTCAAACATTCTGCAGGATGTTCTCCCTCTTAAAAGAGTCCCCACACCTCTAAAATAGCACATTTTTCTCTAAATTCTTGGATTAAACCGCTTCAGTGAAATGTGAGGATAACTCACTTTAAAGGCATCTGATCTCATAATTCATCCCCTTTAATGAATGATCCGCTCTGCCCTGATAAAAACCCATGGATTAAATCACTTGGGTTTATAGCTCTGCGTTTCTAACTTGACATGGAAAACCTTAACTGCTCCTTATAAATCAGTTCACTATGTACCCATCTTGCTGGATACTACCATGGAGGGGTGTTTCTGCATTCTGAATGCTCACAGGGCTTGGAGGCATGAACAGCTGTCCCATTAAAAATCAAGGCCAAAACAAAATTGTGTATTTGCTGAGTCGGGGGGCAGACGCCTAAATATTTAACATAGCACTTTAAATGAACTAATACAATAAACTGTTTGTAGATCATAAGCGCTGAGCCCCTATGGATAAAGTGTCTTAAGCTTTGCACAACACTACATTTTAAAGTGCAGTTTTCTCACATTCTCAGTAACACATTCACTTATGATTTCAAATTACATCCATGTTCTACACAGTAAATATTAAAACAAAAAATGGCTACACAGTGCATTTTCAGTTCACTAGTGGTACTAGTGGTAAATGAAAAAGTTCTTCATAAAAAACATTTTTATTTAACTTAGATCTGTCATTTTTTTAAACCTGTATTTATCAAGGGATAGTTGACTGAACAAATATCCTCTTTTCCAGCAATGTTTATTCACATAGTTAAAGTGATAATCAAGATTCACGCTTTTTTTTTGCCTTTGGTGCTAAGAGCTTATTGCTGTGCTGTTTATACTATACTCACAATAATGTACCATTAATTTAGTTTATCAAGATTTTTATCAGCTTAAAAAATGGGTAAATATGGTGGATATTTACAAATTAAAAGTTGGATAAATTCAAAGAGGCATCTCTGAAGCTGAAGTTAATCCAACTGGGAATTAATTGAAATTCAGGGAAACATTTTAAGAATTATTTTCCCACAGGAACTAATTATTCATGACACTGTTTGTTTTTAAAACGAACATTATAATTGGTACACCCCTTTGCCATATAAAATCCATCAAGCCAGGAATCTGCACTCGATTGCTCTTCCTCAACGACCGGATGTGTGTCTCAGTAAACTGAAATTGAATTACAAGAATTGAATTTGAATAGCGAGAACTGAATGTGGAAGTATATAAAGAGCAATTTCATAATATTACATTCAGTTTCAAGTTTATTGGAATTCATTTCCAAACTAATAAATTCAATTTCAAATTATATGATTCAGATTCAGTTTTTCAATGTAATTCTGCAAGTTGAGCAATTCAAATTCAAATATAAATGATTCAAATTCAGTTTCTAGTGACATACTGTATATTTCTGCCCATATTGCTGCATCAACATTGAGCAGGAAGTTTCGTGGACAGTGTTTGTTCATAAGAGAACTAACTATCAGAAATGTACCCGTTCCCCTGGAAAATACACAATACTAAATACGTATAATTCTGATTGGCTGGAGTGTTGTTGCTTAATTTCAGCTTACTGCATGGCTTTCACAATAGTTGTCTTGACACCACTTCAAATCACAAGATGTGATTTACATGGAACTTATGCACTTGGCATCAAATTATGTGTGTTTCGTACTGCTGAAGCTCATTTTATGAATGTAAACAAATGATTCTGTTGTGCAAAAATCTTTATTCAGTGTTTATTCAGTTTTGGATACGCATGAGGTATATGACACCATCACAACCCTGTCACATCTGCTGATTGGTACAGGATGTGGGTTATTTTGAGGAGGACTGTGTTTTAAATCCAGATGGAAATCCCTTTCATTTGAAAATCCTCTGCTGCTTCCGATATCTTCACGATAGCGTGGGCGCATTCAGCAATGAACTGATTGAATTTGTCACTCTATTTAACAGTATGAAAGTTTCTATTGAATGGAATCATAGGATGATCACGATGATAAAGGTTGGTTAGATGGAAACATGAGCAATAAAAGTGAAAAATATGTGGATCCAAGTATGCAGAGGTAGTCTCTGTATTCGTAGAGGAGCAGATCCAGAAAGTGCCACTTGACGACATTGCAGACTTGGTTCTCTCTTGTTTCTACCTCTACGAATCCATGTACACAAATCTAAATTATGCAAGACAGTAGAAAGAACATAGCAGGCTTGTCATGGAAAAAACAAACTTTTCTCACTTAATATGAAAGTTAATACGGTCATTTATGTGTTAAGTGGGATTTACATGGGCCCTTGAAACCTGTTGAGACCACCGTTGCATACTTTCAAAAATACATGAAATGAAAAAATGACATCAGCTTTCACAGCTGAACTCAGCTCACTCCTGTAATTGTACCTGAAATGCTTGATTTGGATCTGGTAGGGCAATTCAGTTGCATCCTGAATGCCAGACAAGCTAAATCAATCAAATAAAAGAGTATGTGAAAGGAAAGGGACAACTGTGTTGTTGACATGACATAATCTGACCCTCATTCCCAGATAAAGAGAGTTCGACACACTTGACGTATCCACAGTAAATTGTATATGAAAACATGATGCACAGCTTTACTTTCACTTAAGTTTTCTTTCTTCCACCAATGACAAATTCAACACTGAAAGGAACTGATGTTGTCGGAGACCTTGAAGACTTTAAGTGACGGCCAAGGCGGTGTGACACATCATGGAGCAATTTGTGTAGCTTCGTTCCAGTTCACAATGCACTAACAACTGGCCTTGACGCATTCACAAATGAAGACGGATTGCGTATGATGACACAAGTCAAACTTAATTTGCTCTCTGTGTCTAGAGCTGAGGGAAAGAGATGTATCGAGAGCTGGAGACAAGTTTACTCTAAATATAACAAAGCCCTCAGGTGTGGGTTTGATCTCCTCTTGGCTAGAGTTGTGACATTCCCAATTCCAGCATACCTGAACTCAGGTGGCCCTCAAGATGATACGTGTCAGCACAGGAAAAGAACTTCATCACATAGACTAAATAAGGTGCTCTTGAAGTCTCCCAACAGGAGTCTGGTTTTAAAAAGGAAGAAGATGAAACCACCAAATAAAATAGCATATTCTTCCCTGATGTTGCATTCATTATATGTGTGCAAAGAGCTGTGCACTGCTGACTGAAACCTATGTGTATTGTAAACCTTATCTCTCCATAGCAGAGGTGGGGTCAATTTGTTTCCAGTCCAGTCAATTCAAAATGTCAGCAGAAATTCTAGTTTATTTGCCAAAGTTGGAACATTCACCCTCATTTATTTGCAAATAGGTTGGATGGAGCAGTATTGTCACGCCAGAGGTTGTCCAAGTTATATATTTTGAGGAAAACTTGAAGCAGTTGTCTGTTGGATGAAAAGAAGTCGGTGATGAATTTGCAGTGCTGGGTCTGTAGTGTTAAAGAAGTGGGCTTGTGACTGGAGAGTCACCAGTTTGAATGCCCAGACCTAGTGGGAAACTCTGGGTGGGGGAAGTGAATGAGTAACGTTCTGCCCTTCATCCGTCGCCGTGCCCTTGAGCAAGGCGCTGAACCCCTAAAGTGATCCAATGGAGCTGCTTAACCATGCACAGCTACCGATGTGGTGTGAATGTATGTAACCCTCTCAGGCCATTCCTGCAGAGAGTAATGTGTTCTTGTCAACTTGATATCTGATCTATATTGACCTCACCACATGTTTTGCAAGGCCTACTGCAGCTTTCAGAAGTACCACCGCCACACTATACATCTAGGGGAATACGGTAAACACTGTTATTACTCAAGAATCACAGAACCTGACCTTGAAAAACTAAAAGAGCTTTAAAAAAATGATAAAACTTTAACAACAGTCCCAGTGTATAACGTGTACAACACTCTACGACAATGTTTATATCTGATGATACTTGGATATTGTGGCACAATATATGAAATGCTTCAAATCACCTTACTGTTTCATTATAGACAAACATATAAATATCTGGATAACCTACGATATTTAGATACTAAAGAATTGATCCTTTATGTCTCTTTACAGTATGGTGTTAGAATAACAAACCAGTAAGGATTTGTACATTAGTGATTCATTTAGGGTTACAGTTGCATTCTGATGCAAAGTATTTTATTTATTTTCTCACTTAAAGTTTCTTTACTAGTAAATAGATTAGAATTCACCAGTTATTTACCACAATGTCTGTTTCCTTAGCTTTATTTAGTGCATGTTACTGTGT
This sequence comes from Monocentris japonica, assembly GCA_900323365.1. Lineage (NCBI taxonomy): Eukaryota > Metazoa > Chordata > Actinopteri > Trachichthyiformes > Monocentridae > Monocentris > Monocentris japonica. The sequence continues at coordinate 10,978 of OOFE01041444.1, read as the reverse complement.
CCTTAATGTTAAGTTAGTGATACATTTCAGGTTAATTAGCTGTAATGGTAGTAAACTAGTGGCCTGTACATTGATATGTTGCCCTTTTTGTTCACAACAAATGCTCCTGTTATTTTAACTGTTCAGTTTTAATTTGCTTGGTCTGGTGTTCCAGAGACGTCAGAAGGTTAGCTGATGTGATGTTATGAGACATATTGAAGTGGAGTTTTTTAAAGTCTACTTTTTAATGACCTTTATTCCACCGTCTGTAAGTAGCTGACTTCCATGTCCTAATTAATCCTTTGCACAGGTATTTAATGCATGATATGCCTCTGGGCTAGATTGTACCAAAGGAACTGCAGCAAGACCAATTATATCATATTTATCCATACCGTCCTCAGAAACCCCAATAGATATAAACACTTAGGTGGCATTTAAGCATTTATGAGGCTGTATGAGGCAGTTTCTTTTTGGATTTCCTTTGCTGTACCTCCTGTCTCCCCCTGGGGCTAGGAGGGATGAACCAGAATCAGAATCAGAACATCGCTGGAGTTCAAATCGCCCTTGCATTCAAGATAAATGAACGCTCCGTGCCGACACACATAAATATGATCCCATCTGATCTGTTTTAGGTTTCAGCCATGAGTGATGTGCACCTCGTGTGAACCATCAAAATATACTGCTGGTAATAAAATGCTGTAGATAAAACCATACTTTTTACCATGATGCCACTTTAACAGAATTAGCACAATAAATAATTATTTTACTGTACTGAGAGGAAATATTGCTTTCTCTTCTGGAGGAAAGGAACATGGACTTTCTGGGTGCTGTCTCTTAGCTCCAGTTTATGGGTCCATTCATCATTAAACAATTATATAGGCAAAGAATTCAATTTCCCTCCTCTCATTTCTTCTTTCATGACCGTATTTTCTAGAAAGGGCAAAGACATAATTACAGAATGCAGCAACACACTAACAAAGAAATATTGACTGTTGGCTTAGAGGAGAACATTATGTGTGAATTGTGTTTCCCCCTCCATTATCCAGGAGGCATTTTTTACCACTGCCTTGCAGGGAGCGTGAGGTTTATATTGGAAAAAGGAGGGAATAACTGTTTTTCATTCCCGTAAATCCACCTTTGTTTTGTGAGGCAATACAAAAGAAGCTCTCTTGACTTGGAGAGCAACAATGATGCAATGAAGCATTGTGTGTGTATGTCTGTTTGGCTGTGAATGCCTTCAAATACATGCCACAGGACTTGAGCATTATGTTTTCTCTTTTGCAAGACGCGTGCATATTTTATCTTTGTGAATGGTTGAATGGTGCAGAAGAAGTAGACATAGCAGCACATGCATGTCTTCCTCTTCTGCAGCCAGCCAGTTTTTTTGGACGGAGGGTTGGAACTGGAGTCGGCTCACATGGGAGCTCATTTGGCAGACTAGGCCATCGCCAGGGAATGTATGAAAGCTAAACCTAATGAAAGCACACAGAGCCAAAACCTGCCGGCTCACATCTGCCCCAGACTTCTGCAATTACCAGCTCATGTTGCTGCTGTCCTGTAAAAACATGTAACTCCAGTTTTTTTTATTTTTTGTACTTGAAATGCTGTTGTGTACTTTCAAAAGTACATGGGTCTCAATGAGCAAGAGCTTTCTTCTCTTCCTTCCTGAAAATCTTGCTTTTAGCAGATACATACTTACTGTATGTCCGACAACAGGGATATTCATCATCTTTCCTCATCCATACCTTACCTTTTTTTCATAAGAAATAGCTCATTCTAGTAGCCAATATACCATGGTCACAGGAGGAATTTCGTAGTAGTAGGGGGAATTTTTTGTTGTTTGTTAATCTTGTTGTTTTGTGCTCTTGCTTTCCAGTGTTGTATAGGATTATTTTGAAGTATTGAAACGTTCTTGTGGAAATACCATGTATCTGCATTTTTTTGTGTTTTTCTTATTCTTGAATTGCAAGTTCGTATTGTCATGTATGTGTTTTGCACCTGTTAACATTCCAGTGTATGATTTCAAATATACATGGGTGTCAATGGGAAAATGGGAACATTTTCTTCTTTGTTGAAAAACATACTTTTTGCATCTACAGTATGCCTGTCCTGACACTGTCACTTGTGCTTAACTTGTATATTTTATTCATTTCAGGTAACAATGGCTGCTTGCCATGATGGAAGAAGAATATTTAGAAATATTAAAAAATATTTTAGCAGAAGTATTTTTCACATGTGAATGCAGTGATCCTTGGTTATTCATTCTCATTAAGGAATTTAAAATAGTTTTATAGTGTCCCTGACCTTCCAGAAAAGATTCCTTTTGTTCTTGCATGTTGCATTTTCAGGGTGCAGCTAATGAGCTGCATTTAATTCTTTATTTTGATGACTGAGGTGAATGACTTATTTGATTGATTGGGGACTGGTTATAGTGCAGTGTCAGTCTTTTTAATCTGTCTGCTATATGAGCCAGCCACTGATCTATTTTAATAGAAACGGCATTAGTTATTTTAGGCTGAGAGCCTCCCATCTGTTTCGCAAAACTATCCTCACTAATTAGTAGACGGTGGTCATAACTGATAAGAGGGGAATAAACAGCTACATAGCACAAACAGATTTTCGGATGCAATCCAAATGCAAGTCCAATCAAAATTGAGTTGTTCAGAATGAAGAGTTGTGCACAACACAAAATTAATATTCTGAATATCACCATGGCAACAATTTTACATAGGCTGAAAACACATCGTTTTCAGAACTGAACATGTTGGCCTGTCTGATCATATTTCCTGTCAGATGCATCTGAGTTATTGTAGAAATGTGGTGGTGACATGCATCCAAAAGATGAAATGAATGAAAACACACAGTATGTTTTCCTGTGACGAAGGCAGCCATTATACAGTTGGGTTGCACTAACACAGTTTAATTTAATCTAAGATTAGTGATAATCAGAGTTTAGTTAGACTAGATTTAAAATAAGCAAACCTAGATTTTATGATTAACAGGAGCTGTGTTGCACAATTTAAATGAAACCCTAATTTAGTAAATCTAAGATCATTGATTTAAGCCTAAATGAAAATGATTTAAACCAAGATGATAGTGATTGTTTAAAGATGTTTGCAGTTTGACAATGACAATATCAATAAATAGGAAAGATAGTCCCTGGCTACTCTTGTGCTGTGAAATCTGAATTAAAAATCAGTTATTTTGCTACCGATCTTCTAGACAAACACTACACTGTTGACCTGCTGTGCTGTGCCGTCAGCTTTGCCAAAAGTTGTCATGGCTCGGCAGAGAAGCTCAAATTTTTCCTCCATTGAAGAAAATCTTGTCAGTGCAACAGATCAGTGCAAGTGAAGTAGAGGAGAGATGATCCCAACGCAAAGGCTGTTGGAAGAAAATGAAAATGAAGGTGTTATCATTAAACTCTACTGGGTTGAGTCTGTCCCTTATCGTTCTTCAAGGAACTATCTCATTTTCCTCCATCCACCTGAAATGCTGCCATTATGAAATTTAAACCACCTCAACTGTCAGTTTAAAGTTAACCTCTGATCAAAGTTTAAATTGGAAGATACATTTTTGGATTTAAGTTATTCTAGGTATAAATTGATTTATTCCATGGAAAGGGAATCCTTGTTGTTGCAACCCACCATAAATCTGTAACATTGTATCAGATCAAAGGCATCACTGACACATAGAACTACCTTTAGACACAGCAGTTATTCTCCCTGTAGAGGGCTTCTTCCTCTTCCGGCACTATGGGGGGTGATCATCAGACAAAGTACAACATGGTGAACAGAAGCCTTGTCCCAGCATGACAAGACAACAGGGGCTTTGTGACATATTTCTGTGGGTGCCCTTTGGGACATATTTCTGTGGGTGCCCTTTGGGACATATTTCTGTGGGTGGCATTCTAGCAAACAAATGCCTCATTATACAAAAAAAGGGAAGAATGTGCTCCTAGTTAATAGGCCTCTTTTGCACAGGAATGCAAAATGGTGCTCACAGGTTCAGCGAGAAAAACATTTTTCATGTCATTTGACTAAATGAACAGTCAACAGGAAGTGGGCATTGCTGACCTACAAAGTTAACCTTGTTCCTTTTGTATTTTTGGAGGAGCTGTGGCATTTGGTGTTCTGGTTTCTGAACCAACCCACGGGACTGCAGGCTTAGAAACCAGAGAGACTCAGTGGTGTTGCATTCTTAATGAGATTGCCCAAATGACGGAGAGCACAAGAGATAGATGGTTGGGAAACAAATTCTAAAAGGAAGCCAATAATTTCTGATGTATCATACAAATAGATTCAGTTGTGAGGTCAGCAGGAAACAATTATATCTTTGCAACAATAATTTTGCAAATGTTCCCTTGGAAAATACTGTGTATTCATAAAGATTTTTCCTTAGATCAGATCAGTTAAAAACCTTATTTGTACTACAACTACAACATTTTACTTCAGTGGGTGCAGATTTAGCATATTTTAAAACCATAAGTAGACAGTAAATTACCCAGCTCCTCTCAATACAACACAACAGAAATCAGAAATGACTGGATGAATACATTAAATATTTTTCTGACGCTAACTTTAAAATCAAATCAAAACACAGCCTGAAGCTGGAATAAAATAACTGATAACCTTTCATTTTACAGTCACCCTAAGTACTAGGCATTTACCATGTAAATACAAGGTATGAACAGAAAATGATCAAGTAATTACAGCTGTAAGAATGTAGAAAACGTAGAAATAACAGTTTAACATTTTAATAATCATAAATTTTATTACTCCTCAGTTCAGGTAAACACCTTGTAGTAGTGTTAATAATGTGTTTCTAGGAATGATGCCTTTAAACCTGGGCTGTTACCATCATAAACCTGTGGCAAATACCACATATTAAGTTGAAATAACGAGTAGTACCACAGATGTTTTTAAGTATTTACCTACCTCATTACAGCTGGTTATCTACTATTCCCATCATGTATTTACTGAGTAAATTGCTAGTACTTTGGGTGACTTCACTCATGTTATTACAGTAAATGTACTAGATGGTGCAGTATTGTGGCTTTGAGTCACTATTTTGCGAACTACTCTGTGATCATCCAAGGTCTTCTTGGTGACAGGCCAAGATAGGATGCCTCCAGGTGCTCATCAGAACTGAAGATTAAAACTATAACCTCAGATACATCATTTGACAGGGCCCTTCTCTTGATTCACATTACCTGCAATTTCATGTTTTCAGGGGTTAGGTTAGGAGACATCCAGACATTATTTGAACTTTCAAATATTTCCAGCAAGATCAATATTGAAAAAGGACACCAAATAAAATGACTCATAAATAAAGGCTAACAAGAGAAGAGGTTGAGGTTGGGTGTATACATGTGTATGTCATGCCAAAACAATACAGCCCATTTTGATTTTGTTTTTATCTGATGTTCATTGTTCAATATTTAAAATACACTACTGATTAGATCCTCCAAAATATTGCTATTTGTAAGCAAAGGCCATAACATAGCTCGGAGCTTCAAGATAATCCATAGTGAATTTGACTTTCATGCGAGTAGTCATTTTGTACTGCAGGTAAATGGTAGATATAAAAAATTGATTATTATTCTTACTCTTATTGTTACCAAGAATTTGTCTTGTTCAATATTGAATTACTTTCCTTGGTTTGTTTTTGCAATAATATCGACCAATGTCATTTATTGAACATTTGTGATGTCCATCAGTGAGGCTGGAGAAAAGAAAATAGCATTATCTATTACTAATCCATTTAGTCAGACTCATTGGTACAAATACATCTTCATTTATTTCACATACATTTTTTTTTTTACTTTTGAAGTTTTCACAATCTAAATGATTCAACAACAAAATGAGGAACTACCACAACAAAGTCCAAATTTCTTACTGGGGAAAAATGATGCAAATGTCACTGTAGTAAAATTGACACATGAATTTTGCCAACCAGCAAAGGTTACAGTTAAAGGAATAAAAAGAGACAAGAATAGGACAAAAAGGTGGTTCATGTAGGTACTTCAACCAGTACCAGGTCATCTTTAAGATGATTCAAAAGTGTTAAGGTTAGATCCTGAATAGTGTTTGAGTACTCACTTTTGTAAAACCCTCAACATTTTTGATAAATATTTTTTCTTCTAGTTGTGTTGATAAATAATATATATTTAATATCTAGGAGTCAATTAGGGGAACAGGGATAGATAATCTCCCATAGAAGCCCTTCCTGAATCCATGGAAACGTGAAAAGTCAGAAGTGTTCTTGCTGAACATATGGGCTCATATCAATTTTGACTAATGCATCCCATGAATATTGCTATGAGTAGTTATTTTGAATGAATATGTACATACATGTACATAACGAAGCATTAGGTACACATATGCAAAGTATTGAACATAGGGAATTATGGTCTGTTTCATTGATTTGTTCAGTGAATAAGCATGGCGCAAGACTAAACAAAGTAGAGTAATAGCTTAGATACAAATTTGTACTGTACATGGTTCTGCTGAGTCTATAGATCCTACCCAAAATTGAAGGGTTCCTTTTGGGCATATAAATTTCAAAAAACTGATAACTGATACCTGTTCCCTTCAGGTCCCCTTGGTGGTAACAGTATTCACTTCTCATCCAAGTTGAAGAAGTTGCCCCACTGGCAACTGTGTAAGAATGGATGTCCTACTATGCACTTTTCAGTATTTGAAACACATTATCCAAACTTTATGCCTGACAAGATCCAATGATTTAAGGTACTGCTCATCTTCTTACGACACCCCACAGTACCATTCCATTCTCCCCAACCGTGGGAAGTTCAGTAGTCCGATTTGCAATAAAAATACATCATCCTTTGGGCATTTCCACCATCTACCATCTAAAATAAGTCACATCATTTTCATGTTAAAACGACGAGGACCAGCTTGTCCCTCTGCCGAGTCAACATTAGTGCCATTAGATTTGGACCGAGGCACGTATTCAATGTCTATGTTGTTTTTATGTTTCCCTTTCCCTCTGCTCCATACGAAAAGGAGCAGGAAGCAGAACAAGACCACTCCTAGGAATGTGAAACAACCCATGGCTGTTGACACTAAAATAGTCTTTAGGTCCAAACCGAAGGTCACATTGGTCGTCCCATTGGCAGTAGTATTGCTGGGATCTGTATAGTACTGGGTCCTGTTAGCATACAGCGATCCTAGACTTTTCACAGCCAATGAAGTCATCAGGGTGTCATTGCCAGCAGTGTTAGATGCTAGGCAAAGGTAGACACCACTATCTTGTACTTCTGCCGACTTGATTGCTAGTGTACCATTGTTGTGAACAGTAACTCTACCATGGCTCCTACTGGTTAGAACTCGCCGGCGTGGGGACAACCAGGACACAATGGGCCTTGGTGTCCCCTCAGCACTGCAGCGCAACATTGCTTGCTGGCCCTCATCCACAGTGACTGTCTGTGTCTTGTTCTCACGAATTTTTGGCTTGGTGCATGTCACGTAATAGGACAGCAGGGTCTCCTTGAACTCCTTAAAAGGCCTGCCACGGATACCTTCCGGTGTGCTGCACTCTGGCTGTGACTCCCCAAAGAAGATGGAGTGCCTTTTCTGTAGGATCCACATGAGACGGCAGTCACACACTAGGGGGTTGTCGTCAATCAGAAGAACCTCCAGAGCCTCAGGAGCTTGAAAAACACCCTTTTCCAGCGTGTCCAGGCGGTTGTGAGAGACATTGAGGACCTTGAGCCACCGTAGGCCCTGGAAAGCATATGGCTCAATGGTAGATAGTTGAGCTCCAACCAGATGGAGCTCTCGCAGTCGCACCAGCTCCATCAGCATCCCTCCTTCAATATGTCTGATGCGGTTGTAGGACAGGTTGAGATGTGTCAGGTAGGGCAGATGCTTAAGGGCTTGGTAGGGGAAAGTGGACAAGTTTGTGTTGGTTATGAACAGGGTGGTCAGGTTGAGGCCATGCAGTGTATTGGCTGGCACAAGGTCTAGTGAGGGCCAATTATCGATCTCCAAGTGCTGTAGTCGGAACAGCTTTTTGAATGAGTAAGGGTGCAAAGTGCTGATGCTGAGGTATCTTAGATGGAGGCTGACCAAGTTGTGCAGGTGGGATAGGGCCTCAGTGGGCACAACTGTTAGGTTGCACCTTTCTAGGGTGAGTATCTCCAGGCTTAAAAGTCCACTGAATGCACGGTGAGAAATGTAAACTAGGTCATTGTCACCTACTTCCAAGAATTTTAGATTGTGCAAGTCCTGGAACATATAATCCAGTAGGATGACAATCTTGTTGTCACTTACATCCAGTCGGGTGAGATTTGTTAAACCTGTGAAGACGCCCAGAGGAATGAGCTTGATACGGTTGCTCTTGAGACTGAGAGAGTGCATGTTGAACAGGGCGTTGAATGCTCCAGGCTCAACATAACTGATAATATTTCCACTGAGGTCAAGTTCCTCTAGCCCTGGAAAGGCAGCAAAGTCATCAGGGTTGATCATTGTCATCTTGTTCTTACTCAGGTCAAGGATCCTGGTCTCGATTGGAATGCCGTCAGGGATGCTGGGCATGCGCTTGCGGTGGCAGACGACTGCCTTGCTCTGGGCTGAACACTCGCACCGCGAGGGACATCCCAGGGTTGAACCCACAAAGATGGCCACTAGGGCCAGCCCTAGGAATGGTTGCCAGCATGAGACGACCGTGTGCAGCATGACTTTGCTCATACAGTCGACCATTCTGTCACGGCTCTGAGAGAGAGAGAGAGAGTGAGAGAGAACAAAGAGAGGGAGAGAGAGAAAAAGAGAGAGGTTAGTGAAAAAATGGATCAATCTAACAGTGATAGAGACTGAGAATGAGACTGAAATTTAAATCCATGAGGTATATTTCTCTAATCCATTCTTAGGTCTAGATTTGTGAGTTATGAGTAAACCTTGAGCAAAAATATGAGTCTTTCCCCACTTCTAAGAGTTGACAGTTATAAACTAAGTGATAAGGAAAGGCATTAAATGTCCAACTTTCTGGATATTTCAACATGCCATTTAGAACAAAGATGGGTAAAACAAAGGTGTGAAAACTCGTTTTTTCAAACTTGTTTATTGGTGTCAGGTGTCAAGGTACATACAAGAAGTCATTTTTTTCCAGTAGTCTTACACAAAATTATAAAACATGCAGATATGGCAGACATCAGTCTGCTATTGAGAAAAATTACACACGTGCCTTCACAACAGATTAGGAGGGCCTTACCTCTGACAGAAATATTTAATTCTTGCCATCCTGAGCCATCCTAAACCTTCCTTACACCAGTATCGCCTGAGCAAGCAGTCCCACCCGCCTCCTTTGGCTCATTTCCTTATTCGAATACAGCCAAATCACACTATTGGGCTCAACATTTGGCTGGTTTGCTCTCACACTTTGAATTAAAGAACTATTTGCTCGAAGCAATTTATTTTCCTCTACCACCATCAGTTGAATCAGTCTGCAGTCTTTTTTGTTTTCCTTTCATTCTCGGCATACTGATCAAGGCAGCACAGTGTTGGTGGAAATGCCCCCTTGATCAGTGCTGGCATGTTATCTGATGTTGATTTTTACCAGAAAGTCTTTATGAATATAAACTACTACTTTTCCAGCCCATTGAATAATTTCACTTTCTTTTTTCTTTGTCTTGTTTCATTCAGTATATATTAATTTGACAGCACTGGGTATTTCTTTGAGCTAGAGAACAAGCTTAACGTGGCAATGTATTAGAATAGTTCAGTACTACAGTATATACTGTATACTGTAAACATTATAAGCCAGCCTGACAGAATAAAATACAATAGTATAAATTCCTGTACATGAATTAAACTTCTTTATTTAGGCTAGTGATTTTGGAGTACCACACACACACACACACACACACACACACACACAGACACCTCCCCAACTTGGAAATAATAGATATGATAATATTGAAATAATGCCCTCCACCCCATCTCCCTTGTTGGAACAGCTCCAAATAGGCTAAAATGGCAGAATGAAAGAAATCAATCATAAAAAATGCATAGCAGTTCATGGACAAGTGTGACCAGACTTAATCAACATGTGGAAATTGTTGGAGGGCATCACTTAATGGGGGGAGAATATTATGATAGTAATTATAAGGATTAGCACAAAGGCCACAAAAACTAATAAAGCTCTGAGGGTTAATATGTTTTTTTTTTAAATCCAATTCAAAAATGTATCCAAACAGTGTCCAAACAAATAGTGAATGTATCTAATCACACACACCTGTCTATATAAGGTCTCACAGCTGACAATGCATATCAGAGCAAAAACCAAACCATGAGGTCGAAGGAACTGCCTGCAGAGCTCAGAGACAGGATTGTGTCAAGGCACAGATCTGGTGAAGGCTACAAAAAAATTTCTGCTGCATTGAGCAATCGGGGGAGAAGAGCCTTGGTAAGAGAGGTGACCAAGAACCCGATGGTCACTCTGGCTGAGCTCCACAGATCCTGTGTGGAGAAACTTGGGAGAAACTTCCAGAAGGACAACCATCACTGCAACACTCCACCAATCTGGGCTTTATAGCAGAGTGGCCAGACGGAAGCCTCTAATCAGTGAAAGACATAGGAAAGCCCGCTTGGAGTTTGCAAAAAAGCACCTAAAGGACTCTCAGACTGTGAGAAACAAGAATCTCTGGTCTGATGAAACCAAGATTGAACTGTTTGGCTTCAATTCTAAGCGTCATGTCTGGAGGAAACCAGGCACCGCTCATCACCTGCCCAATACCATCCCAACGGTGAAGCATGGTGGTGGCAGCATCATGCTGTGGGGGTGTTTTTCAGCGGCAGGGACTGGGGGACTGGTCAGGGTTGAGGGAAAGCTGAACGGAGCAAAGTACAGAGATATCCTTAATGAAAACCTGGTCCAGAGTGCTCAGGACCTCAGACTGGGCTGAAGGTTCACCTTCCAACAGAACAATGACCCTAAGCACACAGCCAAGACAACGCAGGAGTGGCTTAGGGACAACTCT
>OOFE01041443.1:15186-32522 GCA_900323365.1 Monocentris japonica | reverse complement strand
ACATGACAGCCATGTTTACACACACACACACACACACACACACACACACACACACACACACACACACACACACACAAGGGACAGACAGAAAGGCAGAGAATCAGACACTGGATTGGACATCTGACAGTTTTGCCACTGTATTTATTTTACAAGATGTTCAGCTGCCGGGCTCGCTCTAGGTCACACTTAAGGCCTCCAGGACACTCAAGTGGGAAAAAAAGACAAAACAGTTTTCCTTTCAGGTTGAAGAGCAAATATTGTTGCATCAGTCACAGCTCATTCACATAATAGCCACATGCAAAGAGAGTGGAAAAAAGACCCACCTCCCTCTGGCCCTGTAGTTTTCAACCTTTTTGGCTCACCAACCCTTACAATGAAGGGATACTTGAAAAGGATGCACACACAATATCTTGACCTGTACTGGTCTCACATAACATCATAGTAACAACAATACGGGATGTGTAAAGAGGAATACCACTCCATTAATGTTATCTGTGTGGGCTAGTCACTATTTGCGAGCATGAAGAATTTGTTTCCAAAGCAAGACTCCAGAGAACTAAGACTGAAACTTGTGATATCATCAAAATGTAAAATCTGCTGTTGCTGACTGCTGACTGTTTTTGTGTGAATACAGAGTTTTTTTTTATCTTTATATACACGCATGAGCTTTACTCTAGAGCACTGCTGTCAGTTCTGAGACAAAAAATTAACCAAACCTGGAATTTCCTCTTGGATTTCTAACAGTCACCTTCACCGTCCAATTCACCAGGTTTTACATTCAGATCCCCATGAAGGTCACAATGAAGATGGCATTGAAACTGGTCTTTGCTCCTCTGTATCTCAAGTAAGACATGAATCAAGGAGGTCAGAAAAATGTACCTGATTGTCAAAGGTCCCATACACCAGAATCAGCTCCCTCACAGAGATAGAGACAGTCGTAATTGCCCCCTCTCTCTTAACCCTCCCTCTTTTTGCTCCTGCTTCCCTACTCTGTCTCCCTCTCTCACTTCTCCCCTCCTGTTCGGCACTTAGCCTCGCAGACGGTAACAGAGAAGAAAAGCTGTCACTGTGCCTCTAGCTGGCTGGCTAAGCTAGCAGTGTGTAGCTGATCAGCCAGGCTAGGAGGATCCCTGCTTAAAGGTAACAGATCAGGCGTGTGGCCTTAAGTTAGCAGGCTAGGCTATCAAAAACACTGTGTCCTAAAGCCATGTAGGGATACGATCAGGCCTGTACAGATTTCCTGGAGGATTAGTTGAGAGCCCTTGTGAGGGGAATTACCTTGGCACAGCCATCTGGACAGCAAAACAGTAAATGATCAACCAGTCAACCCTGCACCCGGGTCTGAGAGACAAGCAGAAACACAGCAAACCATCAACCAGTCAACCTTGTGCCCTGGTCGGTAATTGTTTTTAATTCCACAACACTCATGTGCAGGCAATCTGTAATCATAGTCTGTAATCATAAGCATTATAAAAACTTGGACAGGCTCTGATGAAGGCTCCTGCCAAAACACGTTAAAAATAAAGTCTAATTGAGGTCAAGTCTTGCCTTCATTTTTTAATAAACGTTTTTGGAGTGCTGATGTTTTCAAGTTCATTGGTTTTTTCTGGGAAGGCATGGGATAAAGTAAAGTAGTAGCAAAGTATGTTCACGCAATATTAATAGAAACTTTGGGTCCAGTGGAAATACACACACACACTATCTACTCACTAGAATGCAGAAGGAACACACACACATATCTATGACTTCAGTATTCAGTGGGAATAAAAATGTGACCTCTTATTAGTGAGATAATAAATACCTATTCTTAGTATACACAGTAGTAATGCAATAATAATCCATAATGCATCCATTCACAACAAGATACTAAATAGTATGTAGGAAAAATACACACAGCTAATAGTAATAGTATAATAGAAGTATGCATTACAAGTGCATCATCCATAGATGGCAGCATGGTTCATTTTTCTGAAATTTTACTAGAATTTAACTTTAAAATGTATGGAAATACTTCCTCAACACATCATGTGATAGTGGACACTGTTGTGTATATATACACAGTTACACACACATCCACCTTAAGTACATATACAAGCTTTAAACCCCTACACTGCTCGTCAAAATGTGACACAAACAACATAACGGTTTTTTTCAAGAATAGTTGCCTTTGTCTCTTTTTAATATATATATATATATACACACAGTTATACACACACATACACATAGACGACTTTTACCTGACAACCAATGAACCAGGTGACCATCAGGATGAGTGGCTTGACTGGTCTGACCATTCACCTGTTACACTCTGTTTCTGTTCGTCTCCTTCTCTCTCTCACGCTCTCTCTCTGTCTGTTTATCTGTCTCTGTTTTCAGGTAAGTTCAACAAACTCCAAGACATTGAACAAACACTCTCACACCTCTATTTGTTCTCTTAGTAATTTTATGTCCCTTCTGCATCTCCCTCCCCCTGTGTGTGTGTGTGTGTGTGTGTGTGGTAACTCTAAACTCCAGGATCGGGTGTCGGATAAGGAAAGGAGGAAAGGGAGAGAAAGTGAGAGCTAGAGAGAGGCCCACAGACGAGTGAGAGGTGAAAACAGAGAGACACCATAGAGAGAGAGAGAGAGAGAGCATTGCCCAGGGTGTGGTTGCATTACCTTATCTTGACAATAGGGAAAGAGTTTGATAATAAAATGCTACCTCCATCTGTCTATTGACTTTTATAGGTTGGCCTCTGTCTGAGTATGTGTGTGTGTGTGTGTGCACGCATTTACGTATGTGTGTGGCTTACCTGTTAGCTACATTATAGACAAATAAGCAAAATTGGTTACTGTCCTGTTTCTGGTGGATCCCCACATGACTAGTATCTGTTATTGATTCTACTGAGGTAAACATGTCAAAGTATTTGCTATTGAATTTGATCAACCGGGAGTAAATGCATAAAATTCCCTAAATTGTAAATCACAAATACCTCAAACTTGTACTAAAGCCCCAACTTTAGTACATATTGAGTTACTTTTGTCCCCTTTGGAGGACTGTAAGGCAGTGCTAGGAGATGATGCAGCCCCAGAGCCCCTTGACAGCCACGTATACTAACAAAGTATAAATGTGTGCATGCACAACATCAGTAGGGTACTAGGGTCCATGGAAAATGAACTACATACACAGATGACACCCCCCTTGGTTGACAGGAACTGCCAAGGCACCGGTAAAACGCACCAGTCCAGTGGTGATGGACTGGGTGATGCCCCAGTGCTGGCATGTGATGCAATGAACCTGACTGACCACTAGAGGACAGCAGCATCTCTCCACAGCGCCAGAGTCTCATCTGAATCCATGACAGGAGGAGGGAAACACTGATTGTTCATTTCAGCTTCAGTTTCACTGCATTTCCCAGCAGAGATCATGTATGATAAAAGCATAAACTTCAAGGGCAAGCTTGAAACTAATAATAAAGTGCCGAGGGGGGAAGCTGCTCAGAAGAAAAGTCATAGTGAAGTTTTAATGAATCTGGGTCTCAGGCAAGAGACTAAAGTTCTCATACAGAGCTCTGTTGAACTCAAGAAATTCTTCAGTTTATGTTTTGCTACAGTGGCAATGAAATGCTGTTCTCTTCTGTTCTGTTCAATTCTACACACAGGCACAGTCATATTGAAGAAGAAGAATTTTGAGTAAAAAAGCTGAGAGAAGATCTCACCCTCTGTGGCAACTCATAATGTAATAACTGCCAGTTAATGTAATAACATGTAAAATATAATAAAATGTCTTAAAGAATTTAAAGTGCAATGAAACCTTTTAATGTAATAAATAGCTGGATCATGTAATAACATCAAATTATTATATAACCCAGTAATTGGTCTAACATATGATGATGTAACTGATGATGTAATAATAATATTGACTAATCATATAATATCTTTAGGTAGAATAAAGACACTTTTTTTTGACACATTTAGAGCATCAGTTGCTGTAACAAGCTGTTATGAAGTCATAAACGTGTCTCACATGATCTCCTCCAGTTTTGGACCATTTGCAACAACAGGCATCCTCACTCATTGTCTCTATTCATTTGATTCACTCGGTCTGTCAATGTAAAGCCAGTGGCGTGAAATTTAGAAATCATTTTACCTTTTCTTGTTTAGACTATAGGAACTCTCTGTGTTCCTGTCTCCGCCCGTCTCCCTCTCTTGTCTCTTTACATCGGTTACTGGTTAATTTCAGAATTGCTTTGAGGAGGCATAAAGGTCTGGCACCAAGCTGTCAGATCAGAGCCTGACATCCTGTGGCAAGTCCTTAACGGTTGTCCAAAAGTTCTGGACTGGAAACAAGATGAAATGATTGGGCTCCTAGCCTAGATTTGGAACAATCTGCCTCAACTTTAAAACTTGACTTGTTAAAACTAATATAGAAACTTTTATAGACTTTCTTTTATGTATGAGCTTTAATTAATTGACCTCCCTTTTATGTTTTGCTTTGTTTGCTTTTTTGATTTTTACTGTTTTGATCTTTTTTGTATATATGCCACTTTGTAGCTGTGTTTTGAAATGTGCTACAAATAAAGGTTCTTCTTCTTCTTCTTCTTCTTCTTTGTAGTAGTAGTAGTAGTAGTAGTATTCTTATCATTCTTCTTTTTCTTATTTTTATTTCAATCTGCAGCTCCACTGGAGCAGTTGGGGGTTAAGTGCCTTGCTCCAGAGCACCTCAACAGTAAAGAGCAGTAGAGCAGTAGTGCAGTTCTGAATGGTCACAAGCTTGCTTCTCTAACCACAACCTGTTGTGCAGATTGACTATGTGCTGATCTCAGGCAAAGCTGAGGCAAGTATCTTTCCCTCTGAGGTCAATACACGGCAAAAAATGTCACATACACATCGGAAAATGCTTTCATATTGTATTCAGACATACCAAGGTCATTTTAACATGTGGTTAAGTCCTAATTAACCTACTGTCATGATTGATTGATTGATTGATTGATTATGAAATGTCAATATTTTTCTCAAGTAACATAATTATTTCCAGTAATGTGATTATTTAATCATACTATTATAAAACAAACAATTTCTTGAAACCAGTCTAGTCATTCCCTGAAAACAGTACAGTTAAAGACATCTGATATTTTACTCTGTCTTGAAATGAGCTGGACAAGATAAAAACACTTGCTAAGTTAGTCATGTTTTTCTGTGCAACGACCCGACGCTGGTGTAAATCTCGCTGGATGGAAAGTTCATTTTACTACTGTTCCACCAGCGAGGCCGCCACATTCAAATCAACACCAGACTCTCACTAAACTCTCTTCACACTCACAAACAAACATACATATGTGAGCCACGAAGAACCTATGTAACCACACATACAGACAAATAATGTTTGTAAACACACATGAAGAACACGCAAAGGGACAGAGAAAGCAAGCAAGAGAAAGTGAGTACTTCAAGGCAGTGACATTACCCTGCCACACTGGGGGAAATGAGAACCGAGTCCCCCGGAAAAAGAAACATACAGTATAACTCCATTTGAAGTTTTCATAGGCTATGAGTAGGAAAAGCTGGGTGGTGAAAATTTAAAACAATTAAAACATAAAAATCACACATGAAACTAGAACCATAAGGCCACAGTAAAAAGGAGATACTAGGATGCCCTGGTAGCTAATCTGGATAAATTGGAGTCTGGTTCATGGTTCATGGTTCAGTCTCGCTCTCCCACCTTTCCTGTTTCCATTGCATGTAGTCAAATGAATCCGAGATGTCATAAAAATCATTTAAAACAATCATCTAAACAGTCAGAGCAGAGTCCTAAGTCCTTTTAACCCACAATGGCCTTGCAGCAGCCACAGCATTCATTTTTATCCCACAGCCTGACTGAGAACTCTGTTTTTTGTTGCTTGTTTGTTTATTGCAGAGATATGTCGCGGTTAGAGAGACCGACCCATCACCGGAGGGTTGCTGGTTCGATCCCTGGCACCACCAGGAGGGTGTATTCCAGCTGTGAGCTGGTGATTGAAAAATGACTGGTGCCACAGCTACAGTGCCCACCAACACTGCCGAAGTGCCCTTAAGCAAGGCACCTAACCCCCAACTGCTCCAGGCGCGCTGTCCAGTAGCTGATGCCTGCGCTGTCCTCTGACCTGGAAAAAGTGCATGTGTGTGGGGTGATGTGTGTATATCTAGTCAGAGGTACACAAAGAAACAAATTCACTGCATGCACACGTGTGTTAGTGCCAAATAAAGTTGATTCATTCATCAACCGTCTTTTCATCTAGCTAGAAAAACACAAATTAACTGAAATAACAACACACACACTGATAGATAAAGCTTTATCTAAATTCCAGTTTAAAACCGCTATCATAACACCGGTATAAGTATCTCTTAGATGAATATCCGTGAATGCCAGTGTAAAGATCTCTTGGATGTACAAATTTGGAGAAACTATATATGTGTCCACAAATTCCATGTCTTATTCAGTCGGTAGAGCACGAGACTCTCAGTCTCAGGGTTGTGGGTTCGAACCCCACATACAAGGGTGAATAAAGGTGTCTGCTAAATGACTGTAATGTAATGTAATGTAATGTTAATGGGGTCGCTCCAGGCTGTGTGGCATCACAGATCAGATTAACTAAAGATTACTAGCTTTTATGAAGCCTTAAATTGAGTGGTATTCCCCTTTAAAATAACAGACAGCGAGTGTATTTCAGTTATGATATCAGCCCATGGTGTGTGGCTTTTAATTGCGTCTATAGTGGCCCTTACATACACACACACACACACACACACACACACACACACAAACATACACACGCGCGCACGCACACACGCTTATCTAAGGGCTTCCCCAGCACTATGCGCCCGTGCACAAACCTACACAAACAGTATTTGAGTTTTTTTCCCTTCCTGTTCACCAACCCTGAAAGAGAGAGAGAGAGAGAGAGAGAGAGAGAGAGAGAGAGAGAGAGAGGGGCCGTCTTGTCGCTTCCGGCTTCAAACACACAGACGCAAACAGCGCTTTACTACAAGTCGCGAGGTGCCGAGCAACACACATGACAACAGAAATGCTGGCGACAAACTACAACAGATTTTGATACAGTCCTGTGTGGAATCTTTCGAAGATATCCAGAAATAATCAGAGGAAAATATGCCCGTGGAAGAGAAAGGAATTTTGAAGTGTTCTTTTGTGGAAGAAGATGTTTTGTGAAAGGGTGAAAAGGCAACCACCGAACGCGCCGAAGAAGTTATTTTTGGAAGAAACCAAAAAAGCAAGAAAAATAGTTTTGCCTCTCTTGCAGCAAACCTGGGAATAAGTTATTTTGCGCATAAGGAGGCGCTGACTGTGTGTGTATGTGTGTGTGTGTGTGGATGGATGTGTGTGTTTCTCGTCTCACACACGCCTCACACACAGCGCAGAACTGTCCTCGGTTTATTGCCCAGAATATCAGGCCGTGTGTCAAACCAATAGGACCTATTATTACGGGCCAATAAAAGTGTCCTGGAGAAGCCTCGGAGAAGATAACACAGGGCCAGGTAAGATTACACGGGGCCTCCTGACATGTCAAGGACCCCCCCAAAAAACATGCAATTAGTCCAGGGTCTCCTATTTGATGAGATGTTGTCCCGAGGAACCCCATCTTAGAAGCTTACTGCTACATGATATAGTTTATTACACGGTTATATTATACTGTAGATGGGGCGGTAACAGTGGAGACAGTGTAACCTCTGATCAGCATAGTCATTCACACTCTAGCTGTGCTAACTTTTACTGAGTGAGATGATAGTGAAATTAAACTTTTGCTGGGGTTCCCCAAAGGCCCCTGGAGGCCCCCTGCACATGTAAACCGCTACTTTGTCATATTTTGTTCCTTACATCCCACTTTTATATACACACTGATGTTGTAACAGTCCCCAGTCCCCATCCCGATGAAGGCAATATTGTGTATATTGCCTCAAAAAGTTGCCCATGTGTTATCACTATGTTTGCAAATACATACAGGCAATGGTGGTTGCGATGGCGATGATGGTTAGTCCACTCTCCTGCCACATGCCTGTTACTAAATAATCGGTATCTTTTAATGTTTGGGCATTTCGCCGTAGTCTTGGTGGGGAGTCTTACATATTTGCAGCCAACACTTTCTTAGTTTTAATTAAGAGGAAGCAGCTGCAACTCTGTCTATCTCTATGGGCAATGTTGCCTTTAAGGGAGATGGAGATCAGCCACTTGGAGAAAAACAACATGGGTAACAGAGAAGGCTACAAGAAACAAAAGTAACATGTGAAAATACTGTTGGTATTGGCAGAATTGCTCATCAGCATTGTCTCAAAATGTTCCCCATGACATTTCTAATGGCAGTAGATAGGTTGAGTAGAGAGAGATGATTACTGTAGAGACACAAATCCATTTTGTCTTTATTACAGTGCACTCTGTAGTAGGTAGTCCAACTGGTCATGTCTAACCTTTCTCCATAGCGGGGCGATCTAGAGTCACAGCAGTGTTCAATGCCATATAGCCCAGAGTTCAGTCAGCCCAGGATTATAAGGATTCTATACTGAAGTTAACCTTGGGTTAAACCATTTTCGTATATAGCTATTTTTTCTACATTTTCTATATTAAATTGGATGATAATGTAGGTAATATGGCGAGGACAGAATCCAGAGGCTTCTGAGTGGGACCTGTCCTTTAAAGTAAGTGAAGCAGAAAACACATAATAACATATAACAAAAAGCAGCTAATCAAATCATGTGAAAATGGTTTTCCTAGTGCCCTCTGCTTCATTGGATAATCAACGAAGTAGTTACACAGAATCATTCAAGACTTGGAGTAGTGAACTAAAACAGCCTATAAATGTCTGTCTGTCTTTCTTTTTCTCTGTCTTCTCCCCCACGCCCTCTTTGTGTCTCCCTCTGTGTCTCTCCACCTCTCCTGTAGGACTTTGTGTTGTTTTCACTGAAAGCCACTGTGGATGCTACCAGAGGGAAGTAGTTATTCAGTGTAACAAAAAGCTACACTGGCTGTTAGTAACCCACGAGAGAGGCACTATTCAATTGTCGAGTTTCCTGCCTCTCTCTAACTGCGTCACTCACCAACAAGGAGATCCCATGTTTACCCCAAAGTTCATGACCTAATGTCTTAAATTATTGGTCTGGAATCAAAAGACACCCCAGAGCTGCTGCTGGTGGCTCCCCACATGACAAGAATACTGGTATGTTTCAGGGAGATTGAGTTCTGGGCTGAAAGGGATTTGAGAAGTGTTGGAGTTTTAGTTTAGCTTTACTTATCAATCTACAAGGGAGAAGTGATTACTCACTTCTGAAAAAATACTCAGTGTTTGTGTCATTCAGCAGCATAGAGAACCCGTGATTATCAGAGTACCGAAACATTTTACTCAAGTAGGAAAAAGAGCACTTTTCTACATAGTACACAGCAATTGTAGTTTAGTATAGCTAGTAGTTCTACCATGTAGTTTAGTTACGTATTGAGTTGTAACCATCCCTGAAGCCTATTCCTATTTCTGTTAAAACTCTTCTATTTAGATGAACTTTCCACAAAAGTAAAATAAAAGATAGATGTTATTTGTCCCCGAGGGGGAATTGCAGTTATGCAGCAGAGGGTGTACAAAGCAAGAGAGAGGCACACAGCACTATACAATAAACAGTCAATAAGTTAGTTATTGTCAAGAATCTGGAGTTGTGCATCTCCCGAGAGCCCACGTTTTCAGCCTACATGGAGAGTTGCTTATTCCAAGTGGGGAAAACTATTATTCTGCCTCTATCTGCATCTCTGCAACAAGGGGATCCCATAGCAGCAGCCCTCCCAGCTTTCTTGAGTCAGGAGCCAAAGTGGGTCACAGGCTTGTTTCTGACAAGAGTGCTAGTGTGTTTCAATGAGCCTGGGCACCTAACACTGCAAAAAAATAATAAGCATAGCAAGTGATGATACTTGTGAAGAAATTCTAGTATAATTAACCTGTCAAGTTCATTTTTATAGATTTTAAGTCAAATGAACCGGTGGCGCCAACAGATGGTTTGGTATCTGACTCGCTCTGTGATAACAGAACCTGTTTCACAGTGTCATGTTCCAAAATTGCCAGTGTAGCATGATAATATGACTTGAAAAACACGCCGTAAGCCTGAAAGCAAGAATGAAACAGTAAGCGTGCTACTTTTTGTGTAAAGAAAAGCCAGTGATTGAAAAAAGCTGCTCTGGGTGTCCCTGCCGCTCTCTATCTGCGTCACTCTGCAGCAAGGAGATTCCATGGCTAAACTGTGGTGTTTTTCTCCCTCGCTTTCCAACTTTCTAGCTCGCCTCCTTCATTTCTTTTCATCCCTCTGCCCCTCTCTCTTTCTGTCTTTCTGTCTGTCTCTCTTTCCCTCCCTCTCTCTGTTTCTCGCTCCCTGCCTCACTTTTCCTCTCTCTCTCTCTCTTGCCCTCTCTCTTTCCATCTGCCTCCCTCTTTTTCTCTCTGAAGGAATGTTACCTTAGTGTTGTATTTTTAGACTGAAATCCACCTCAGTTTTAACTGACAGTGTCTCTGTGCTTTGGGATAGAGCAGAGCCATAGATAGCCAGAGTTTGGCCAGGCTGCACTGTGGCCACCGTGTTTCTGCTCCTTCTCTAGAACTACAAGGTGTTGGCTGCAAATATGTAGCAAGAGCAGGAACAGGTTTACAGGTAAATATGTTAAAAATGCTGAGAAAATATAGAGATTTAAAGATTGTCTTCTGATTTACCAGTTACTCAGCAATGGGCTGGGAGCAATAGGGCTGCCACTGAAAAGGACAAACCAGCTGTTTTATGAGCATTATAAAAAACTTGGCTTTTTTGGAACCTGAACAACGAGAAGAGAAAAGACCCGTTATTTCTTTCTTCCTCCCTCTCTTTCTTCCTTCTCTCTCTCTCTCTTTCTCTCTTTCTGTCTCTCTTATTGTTAATTTTCTTAAGTTTATTCTCAGTATGAACTGTTGTTTTGTTGTTGTCATTGTCTCTGATGTATTTTTAGGTATCTTTTATTTTCATCACATTACATGTCTCTTATTTTGCCAGATGATGAATTTTCATTGTCTCTCTAGACATTGGGGGCAATTCTTTTCTCAGTATCTGTTGCTGGTTAAAATGACTCCTAACGGCTCCTGTCTGAGGGAGAGAGACATTTACTTTTCTGTTAAATAATAAGGTCACATCATGAACTTTCATTGCCTTTATATTTTTTTCAGCAGTGGGGGCCGCCGCTGCAGAGAAAACACTGGGAGCTGTTCTCCAGCTCTAGGGGAGATTGTCAGATGTGTACCCAGCCCTCAAAGCCCCTGGCCTGGCTGTGGGGATGGTAGCCTCTGCCCTGAACCTCAAGGGCCTTGGAGTCATGAACAGGTGAGTTGTTGTTTCTAAAGATTGTTTTTATAGCATTTGCGGCATGATTTTTTTTTTTCAAGGAGCGACAGGACTGGGAACCCATTTAGTCTAGTTTGTGGTAGCTGGTAGCTCGAAATGTAATCCATTACTGATCACCTGCTTAATCGCAATCTGTAACATTTTCCATTGAAAAGTCAGTAATTCAATCTGATTACTTCCAATTACTTTTGGGTTACATTATCTTCAAAAATCCATCAAATGAAAAATGTATTTCAAGGTGTGTAGAATTATGCCGCCCATAGTGTCTATGGTTCACATTCACAGTATGATGATTATTGTTGTTCATGACAGCACGCCTTTTCCCTCTTCAAACAGTTTTATTTCCAAAATTATCTGCAATGTGTTTTGTAATCAGATTACCCTAATCCTGTTACATGTAATCCATTACTCTCAAATGCTGATGTTACATCAGAAAGGAATATAAAATGGCCAGTCACCATGATCAATAGTAGTGACCATGTTATTATGTGTTATTATTAATATGATTGATATTCTATATGCACTGTGAGGTTGTGTGTGTTCTGTTTCTTACTGTAAACAGATGACGTGTTATATGTCTCCTCTCCTCTCCTCTCCTCTCCTCTCCTCTCCTCTTCTCTCCTCTGTCCCAAATCCCTTTTCTTTCCTCTTCTTGATTGACCCCCTGCCATCAGTCTCACTCTCTGATCCCTCCATATCATCTTCTTATATACTGAAGCGTTCTCTCTCTCTCTCTCTGTTTCTCTATTGCTCTCTCTCTCTCTCTCTCTCTCTCTCTCTCTCTCCCTCTCTCTCTCTCTCTCAAGTAACAATCATGGATAGTCTAACCATGGGATTTGTTCTCTACACCATTCTCTGGCAGTATGCTTAAACTCAGCATGTGGACTGCAAGATAACAACATACAGACACAAAAATATATGCACACACACACACATGCATACAGGATCCTGGGGTTATTTGGACGGCCTCAAACGGTTCAGACTAATTCCTTCGGGATCTGTGGCATTTACACACATGCGTTTGCACCTACACATATGCACGCATGCACACACACATACACACTCAAGTTGGTGGCCTCCCAATGGCATGGAAAGGGATTTAAAAGGAAGGTGCCAATCAGAGTCCTTGGTGCCTTTCTGTCACAGAGAAGATAGTCAACTCCCATAGAGAGAAGCCTTATAGATCACATGACAGCCATGGAGAGTCAAGTTGTGTGTATGTGTGTGTGTGTATGTGTGTGTGTGTGTGTGTTTTTGTGTGGGTGCACAGTTGTACACAGCCAAATGGATTTATTTTCTGATACAGTGGCCCAAAATAGTCTAATCACATCAATGTATGGTGACAGGAAACATATTTGCTTCCATCACTGAAGTGAATGGTACATTAGCTCAACAACGCAGCAAAAGTGGAGACAAATGCTGGAGCACAAGATAATTACTGGTCTTTGTATACAAGAGGAATTTACCACGCCTTGCTACTTGCCTCCTACTGTTGTTCTAGATACCCTCTTGCTAGAGTCATTAATGATTACAGACAACATACTGTGTGGCTGTGTCACATGCAAGCCTTGCCTCTCCAAAAAAGGATTTAAAGAATTAAGAAAAACAGGTGGCCATGGGAAATATAGATTATGTTCTGAATGGCATCATAAAACTTGCTCTATACAGAAAGAACTGTGCAAATCTTTATTTCAAGTAAAGCAAATAAAAGTAAAAATGAAAGGTTTTTACACAGTTTTATGTGTGTGTGTGTGTTTCAAAGCCTTGCCAGATGAACCTTATTATAAATACCAAGTGGCATAGAGCACTAGGCAGCTTCATTTGGGATATGATTCTGATTCCAAGTTGAACACACACACACGTTGTCCTCTGTGTTGCGTTGGCAGGCGGTAATACCAGCATTAGCATATGAAAGGCAGCAGCTGGAAGGTATAGCTGTCACTGTTGTTGTTGCTTGTTGTTGTGTTACCCATTTGGATGGCAGCTCCTCTGTTCTTGCTGTCCCTCTCTCCTCTGACATTCTCCATTGCACTCCTTCCCGTTCTCCTCCATCATTGCCTCCTCTTCCAGTCATGCTCTTTTTCTTTTTGGTGAGTTCATGTGGCACTAACCATGTCCCTCAGGGAATTTGAGGGACATACTGTACATGTGTTTCCCACATTTAATCTGAATAACTCTGGCGCCCACAGGCGTTGACACATATGGTGAACAACATTCATTCTTTTTGCAGGTTTTGTGTCATTTTCCTTTGTCAAAGTCCAAACACATACTGATTTTCAGGAAATCTCAAAAGTTACACTTATTCATTTGCAATCTTAGCCTTCATTTGGAAAATCTAAACAGCGGAAGAAGCTGTTTTATACTTGAATCGTGCTGCTTCTCAAAACTCCTAATAATGCATGTTATGGTTAAGAAGTTGCAGTAGATCACTTATCACAAGCTGTAAGTTGAGTTGAAAGACATAACTGCTCTTGGCAAAGAACATTTGATCTCAGATAGCAGCAGGGTGCTACATGCCAACTCAACTCTCTCTCTTTCTGCCTGTCTCTCTCTCCCTCTCTTTCACTCAAAGATGTAACTGTTCAAACGGACTAATTCCAGCATAGTTACTATGAGCATAAAAGTCCGGTCTCCACCCTCATTTCTAATTGATGGCCTTGCAAAGCAGTATGAAAACTAGATGAGCCCTGCCTGAGACTTATCACTCATTAGCAGTAACCAGGCTATGGCTGGTTCCATTAAAATTCCATTAGAAGCCTTCTACTCATACACCACATGGCTAAAAGTATGTGGACACCTGCTCGTCGAACATCTCATTCCAAAATCATAGGCATTAATATGGAGTTAGTCCCCCTTTCGCTGCTATAACAGCCTCCACTCTTCTGGGAAGGCTTTCCACTAAATGTTGAAATATTGTTGCAGGGTTTGCTTCCATTCAGCCACAAGAGCATTAGTGAGGTTGAGCACTGATTGAGCACTGATCAGGCGATTAGGCCTGGCTCGCAGGCTTGTTCCAATTCATCCCAAAAGTGTTCGATGGAGTTGAGGTCAGGGCTCTGTGCAGACCAGTCAAAAACAGCCCCAGACCATTATTCTTCTTCCACCAAACTTTACAGCTGGCACTATGCATTCAGGCAGGTAGTGTTCTCCTGGCATCCACCAAACCTAGATTCGTCCATCGGACTGCCAGTGGTGGTGGTGAAGCATGATTCATCACTTCAGAGAGTGTGTTTCCACTGCTCCAGAGTCTAATAATGGAGAGCTTTACACCACTCCAGCTGACGTTTGGCATTACGCACGCTGATCTTAGGCTTGTGTACAGCTGCTTGGCCATGGAAACCCATTTCATGAAGCTCCCGACGCACAGTTCTTGTGCTGACGTTGCTTCCAGAGGCAGTTCAGAACTCTGTAGTGAGTGTTGCAACTGAGGACAGACAATTTTTACACACTATGCGCTTCAGCACTCGGCAGTCCCGTTCTGTGAGCTTGTGTGGCCTACCACTTCACGGCTGAGCTGTTGTTGCTCCTAGACGTTTCCACTTCACAAAAGTACTTAAAATTGATCTGGGCAGCAGAAATTTGACGAACTGTTGGTGATGAACTGTTGGAAAGGTGGCATCCTATGACAATGCCATGTTGAAAGTCACTGAGCTCTTCAGTACGGCCCATTCTACTGCCAATGTTTGTCTATGGAGATTGCATCGCTGTGTGCTTGATTTTATACCTGTCATCAATGGCTGTGGCTGGAATAGCTGAATCCACTAATTAGAAGTGGTGTCTGCATACTTTTGGCCATGTAGTGTACCTTCTACTGCTCTCCTTTCACTCAGTTCTAACTCTTTCTTTTTAAATGGCAATTACAGTACATGCAAGTGAGCTGAGTCAGCTAATTGCACTAAAAGTTGAGTATCTCCAATGCTTTTGATATGCTCAGAGGGATATTGCATTTTCATAGGACATAAATACACATAAGAGTGTTCTCACTTTGTGAATATCTTTCAATAGTGACTCTCAACAAGTGTACATTCACACGCACACAATACACATATTTTACACTCACATGCCAACACAGTCCAGTATACACAAGCCCCTCTGTGTTAGCTATAGGCTCTAGGATTATGGGAATTCTGGGAAGCAGCTTCTCCAGTAAAAGGCTTTGATCATCTCTGTGGCAGCATCACAGCCAATCCCTGTGCCACATCCTGTAGTGCCAAGGAGGAAATGGAGAGAATGGTGTCACTACTTGATGCTCTTCTGTTCTCCTAATGTGAGTTCTTCATAGCATCTCTCTCCTACCAGGCCGTTCAGTGGTGTGGATAGCATTACAACAAGAGTACAATAGGGAGATGTCTCTGGGAAGAGCTACCTGCTATCTCACATGGGCCTCTCTGGAATAGACAGAGGGCTTGGAGTGAGGAACCCTAATCAGAGATCCATGTCTAGATGGGAATCATTTATCCCAGACAGGGAGGCTGACATGCCCACCAGCTTGGAGAACCTTCTTTTTCTCCATCTTTTCCAAAAGATAGTCTGCCACAAGACTTTGTTTCTATGGCTTTTCAGGATGTGCATTGGAAGGTGGAAATGGCGGTGCCAGTTTGCCCAGTATTCCAGGTTGACAGTGTGATTCACATTTGTTTTTCTGTGTTTTTGCTCAGTTTGTCACCAAATGGAATTTTCAGTTAGTTACTGGGGATAACGAAAGAAAGAGAAGTGTATGTGTGTGTTTGTGTGCGTGCGTGTGTGTATGTGTGTGTGTGTGTGTGTGTGTGTGTGAGAGAGAGAGAGAGAGAGAGAGAGACCATTATTATCCATTATTATTATTTCAAATGTATTTATTTACTATATAGATAGATAGATACATAATAAATTGGTCTCATGATATGAAATGTCTACCTGGCTACGAAAACTCCGAAGTACCTCACTCTCTCTTCTTCTCTCTCTCTGTGCCTCTTGACCTCTCAGCTCTACTGATCTGAGCAGCAATGCCATAGGGTCATGTTTATAATCTGCTGAACACAATGAGATACAGGCGTTATAATACTAGAGTTCCTCATAATCCAAAATCTTGGAAAAACAAGGGCCATAAAAATCTGGGATGTTCCACGCTACTGGTTCAGGCATAGGAATATCTCTCACTCCTTTTCTCTTGCTTTTTCTAATCCTCTCTCTGTCTGTCTGTCTCTCCTATCTCCCCTCTTTGTCCTTCTCTAAATCTCACAAGCAGCTTTGGCTCTTATCAGGATGGGATCAGACAGAAAAGGCTCTATCTGGGGGCTGAGGAGAAAAGTTTTCTGCAAATGCATTTGTCAGGCTTATACTGTACTACAGTACAGTTAGGAGAGAGGGAGAGAGGGAGGAAGAGCAGAGAGGGCAATGACAGAGAGAGGAAGAGAGCACAGAGTTTAGAGACTGTTCTTCCACTTGCATTGAAAAGCATTAGTGGATACTCTGCACTTACACTATCCCTGCAGCGCCCACCCTCCTACACTATGGCTCAGTTTACATAAGCTGGATTAGAGGGTCTGACAAACACAAGCACAGATGCATGCCTTTAGCTTTACATGTTTGAGTAGCACAGCTGGCTATCTGGCCCTGGTGAAATGGGATAAAACTTTTGCAGTCTTCTCAATTCATGGTTTTTAGGTTTGTGTGGCTCACTCATCCCCATAAAGACTTACAAGAGGGAGGCAATCGTTGTGAACACGGGCTGCCACAAAAAATCTGTCAGGCCTGGATTCACATTCATACAGGTCTAAATTGCCTGATAGAAAAACAACTTGGGCTTGATTCATCTTGTCCATACAGATGTGAGTCCAGAATCCATAGAGATGTCACTGTGTAAAAGCACGGCCACTGAAAGTGATTCAGTCCACTTGTATACACTGCCAATGGGACTACACTGCATTTATTCATCCATCTCTCCCCTCCTTCACCCTTCCACTCCCACCTGCCCCCCCCCTTTCC
>OOFE01041443.1:0-15166 GCA_900323365.1 Monocentris japonica | reverse complement strand
TTACCCTTTTTCCTCCTACCTCCTCATTTTCCCCTGGTGACAACACCTGCGCATGATTAATGATAATCTCTGCTGGCCATTGGCTGCGATTAGGGAGCATTTTATATCAGGAGAAACAATGGGAAGGTTCGTTCACTCTTACTCTGTTCCCAATAGTGTCTTTTACTCAACTGACTCCAGCTTACTGAGGAAAAGACACCAGAGGGAGCTAAGATAAAAGACACTTCAGGGTGGAGAAAAACAGTGAGCCTCCATTCTCTACTACTAATAGCACTATTTTCAAGGGAAATCAGCTCCAAACATGAGTAGCAGGGGGTAGACAAGGATTGTGGTCAGAAATGTCATCTTGCAGAGAAATATGATTCTTCTTATTTGATACTGGCCCTGTTTAAATCCCAAAATTATCTTCTGTAAGTGAATTGGTAGAAATGGTAAGCAGTAATGTTACATTGGGTGTCAAAACTGACAAAAAGAATCATTATAAAAGACCATATATACAATGAATCATTATAAAATCATAAAAAGCATAATAGACATGCAAAATATGGTTGTTAGCTTCAAGGGCACTCGCACAAGAATGGTGATTGATTACTATCATCTTGTGATTGGAGTGCCCTCTAGTGGTAAGGCCTGCACACAGTTTGACTTTGGCTTCACCGATGACTGTGTGATACACAGTGGTGTGTGCTAGGCTTCCCAAAAACCATTACCCACATACTAATGAATGAAGGTGGTGGTAATGTTAAAACGTTTTGGGGAAAACTCAGTTTAGTTGCTGTCTATGCTGTTTGATCCAGACCAAGTCAGATGGTTGGGACTCGAGTCTCTTGTTTTGATCAACAGTCATACAAAAGTGTGAGCAGCATCAAGCAGAGGGTATGTGGTGTTGGACTTCTTCCTGTTCCTCCTCATCATTATTCCCCATCATTTCTTCTATTTCATGCTGTCTCTTTGTCTCAGACTACAATATATTGCCTTTTATTGTGCAGTGAGGATACTGTGTTAGTTGTCATGATTGCACAATACCACTAAGAGTCACTGTATCCTCACACTCATAGCTGTAGTAGTGTAGTAGGGGTGAAGTTAGGACAGCTAGTCCACCCCCTCTCTCATGTGTAAACTTCCTCTGGGATATGAGGGGTGACTCAGTAGTTCACCATGGCCTCAAGCCTATTCTCTTGTTTTCTGTGTTCACTGATCTGCAATGACCAGAGAGGGAAAATGATGAGAACTGTCAAGTCTTGGTTTCACAGAGACTTAATGAAATATAGGTGGAGCGTCTTGAAGGAGAATATATGAGAAAGGGCAGATATAATTGAGATTACTTCAGATTCAACACCTTTCATTTCAAATTCTATTGTTTTTTGCCCGGTCGCAATATCAATGATAGCCCACAGTTCAATTATACCATAGCACAATAGTGAACTAAATTAAGTTAGCAAATAAAATCAATCACTTGACTTATTTTATACACCTCTGAATGCACATAGAACCCCCTCCACCCCAGCCTCCTTTGTGTTTTTATTCAAAAAGCAATACCAGAAAGTAAAGTTATTGAGTTTACTTTTATAACTTTTGGGCATCTTTCATCTCATGCGGTAGGCTGTCCAAATAGTTATACAGTTATAGGTGTATAGGTGATTTGACTGATTGGACTTGCATCTGTTAAGCTATCATAGCTATAACACATTAAGAGCTTTGTAGACCAAGAAGAGAACTTTAAAGTCAAAGGTATGAAACAGCCTTTCGTGTCTTTTTTAAATTGTACATTTTGTGCTCACATTTCAGATTTTTTTTTTCTTAATTTTGATTTTCTATTGATAGAACAGTGGGAACCATAGAAAGGTCATGCTCATCTTGACCACAGTGGTAGTCACCATCGTTATGGCATGTGTGTTCATTGTAACCCATCCACTGAAGTCTTCTATTGGGAAAATGTTGATGGTCACCAGTTACAATCACTAGTTAGTCATCAGGGTCATAAAGCCAGACATCTGCATTATTCAGCCTTCCTATTTGCCTTTTCTGGCTCCATGCTGACCCCATCATGAGGAGGGTAGTGCAACTACCACAGAGTACCCTAACAATAATATTTGACTCCATATATTTTAATGGGACATGATTAGTGTTTTTCCCTCACTTTATAGTGGCTCACAGCGTTTGCAAATGACGCTTGACTCAAGAACCAAACAAATATGCCATTGTTGTAATTCTTCTCATTTTTTCCCATGAATCAAGCATATTTCACTATATCTAGATCTACTATATCTCTGTCACTGTTGAAAATAACCCCTAAGGACTCGACTTAACTACTTATCAAAAAACCAGTATCTCTAAAATCTTATGATGTTTAAGAAAAAACGCTCAACTTTCAATATCTCTTAACTTTCAGATTTGAAAAACATACATCATGATTCAAGAACATTTGTGGTTCATATTTTCTATTGGTCTGCAATTACTCCCCAATGATGGAATATGAGAAAGAGAGTTGGGCTGATTTTGTAAAGGCCTTTATTGGCGGGCATGATTTGCCTTTTTCCTCCACCAGCATATGTAGTGGGGCGTTTAGGGACTGGTCCTGGTAGGTCATAGGAGAGAGAGAGAGGTCTAATTTCCAATGTAAATTACCAGCATTAGTCAAAACAGTGGTTTGTATTCAGTATTTTTGTATGAGAGAGAGCGAGAGAGAGACTGGGGGTGCTGTAAAAATCCATATGAAGGATTGTGATCTCGCTGAACTGTGATCCACTTGAACATGTATCTTTGCCTAGCCAACACAGATCAGCCAGCAGCTCCCGTTCCCAGACAGCATACAGAAATAGCATCAGTATTCTATGGGACTGGGAGGTGTCACTATGCTTGGTTTTATCTGAAACTATATGGGTATTACCATGGAAACTGCAGAGAACTGTCCAAATTACTGTCAAAGAGCCAGAATGAAGTCAAATACATTTAATTTGCTCATGGTTACACCCATCTAGATCTTTGTTTTGACATACTTTTTCCTGAGAAGCAAGACTTTGAAGCACTCTGTCTAGAAAAAGGCTTTCTGCTTTGGGGACAACAAACATTCTTGATTTGATTTGAGAGAACTGTATCCTGATCTGCATTATGAGTGTAGGCTAATAATATGTCAAGCACTATTTTTTGGCCCTAGAGCTGCTATGTATTTGCAATGTACTGCACTCAGGGTGAATGAACTAATGCCCTTGTAGAGAGAATGGAATTTTAAAAAGCTCAAATCCCTATTGTGTGATTTCCTGTGTTACATTATGAGAGAAAAGCACTTGGATGAAAGTCCACTTATTTTCACAACCAAGAGGAATAATAATGATAATAATAATAGCCTTAAGGACTCAGCCCAGGCCTACGTACACAACTATAAATAACATTGATCGTCCTGCAAATCATTAGCAGCCGCTGAAATTTGGAATTAGAGGCGACAATGCTTTAAATCGCAGCTGCACTGTTGCGCAAAGTTAGAATAGAATGCACATTTATGAATGCTAAACAATGCTAAACACACACACACACAGACACACACACAGACACACACACACACACACACACACACACACACACAGACACACACACACATACACTTCCCTTTCTCCAACTCCCCGATTTTCCCATCTTATATAAATGATGTCATTATTCTTTAACCGTAAAGGGGAAGGGACCTCAATTCCTCTAACGGTTGAAACCTCCCTTCAACCAATAGCGTCCAGGCGCAAGAATCTCAAACGCACCCGTAGACTTATGCTGCCTTAAAATGCTCTCCGGAATATTGTAATCGCGGGGAGACTGCACACGAGCGACCGAATAAAGTAGTATACAACTGGGAATGTCGGAACTTTTTATGAAATCCAAGTTCCCGTATGAAAAATAAGTCTAGAAATCTCAGAACAAATTTTAGCAAGATACTTTACAAGTATAAAATGCCATACAAATATGACGACCCAAAGTCCCCATAAAAATATTTTAAAATTATGATACTGCTATGGGCTTATAACCTAAATAAACGTAAGCAGAAAGTATATACATGCTGCTTGACCTCAACAATAAAACATCCGCCACCCAAAGAAAAACAACAACAAAAACGCAGGTTCCATTTTGTATTTTTTCCCCGATCAAAAGCGCTTGAATGCTCGATAAGTCGTATTTTCGAGAGTTTACGAGGAGACATTGAAGGCAGCATCATGGGAGTGTCCTCTGAAGTATCAGTTTTGTTCCTTCCTTAGCCTCACACCCTGATTAAAGCTGCAATAAGGGAAGGGCGACATCGTAGGAGGAAAAACGGAGTTATTGGTATTTGAAAGCACACGCCAGGAGAGGTGAGACACGCCACTTTAATATATTACTTTTAGTATTGGATGCCCGGAAGAGGTATTTGCTTTCTTAAAGCGAGTTTCGAGCTTCGAAGGAAAAGTAGTTTGTGGCAAAGCGTGACTGCTTTCTCCAGGCACGTTGATGAGCAGAGGTATCAACAGCTTGGCGAGTGGAGACCTGTTACTTGTTTCGAAGAATTCCCAATTACATGGGCTCACTGAATCGCTGTTTGATTTATGTGAAGGAAAGTGTTATAAACTGGAGCACAGCTGTTTCTTCCATCCAAAAATGGAACCATGGACCATGTCAGCGCTCCAACCCTAAGAACTCAGCAGGGTTTTGCGGCAAATACGTTTTCTAATTTAATTATTTGGGCTACAGATATGCGGGCAATCATAACAAACCCTTCCTCGTTGTCAAAAGTTTCTTGTCTCGTTCTCCGAGGAAACCTGTTTGTCCGGTCTAGGAGAATCGATGGTACTCAAGGCGTTTCGGCTAGCCGCTGATTTTGGCGTTCAAGAATCGCAAACCCATTTCATTTAATAAGTAACCTCATTACTTTAGCCGTGTGGTCAAGAAGTTAGTCTTGTTTGCTTGTTCTACATTATTGATTAAATAATTGTCTGTCCCGAGGACATTCCTTTCTCCGAGTTACCACACCCATGTTCTGCTTCCCGGCCCCTGTAGCAGCCCCTGAAGCCTCGCAGCGGGTAGTTCCCAACTCCTTGTCTTGGCATGTTCCACATATCAAAACACAGTAATTGGCCTTAACCTTTGGCTATGTCTAAGCGAAAGCTGCAAAACTGTTTTGTTGGGCATCAGCTGGGCCACTCCCATTTCGGTTTCTACATTGTAACACACAGGATATTGCAGGGAAGACACATGAACTGGAGAGGAATGCAGGAGATTTTCCTACATCTTTCTGGTGTGTGTGTGTGTGTGTGTGTGTGCCTGTGTGGCTACTACAGGACAGTCTGAATGATGTCATTGTGGAGGAACAGCTGACTGCTGACCAAGCAGTTCACACAGGTAGTGGACAGATCTGGCATGTTACCTTGTGGCACACACACACACATTGCAATGGAAGGACCTGTGGAGGGAATCCACAATCTAGAGTACACTGATTTTGACTATCATTTGTGCCCTGTGGTTTAATTCAGAGCTTCGCAGGGTAGTCTGTATTGAGGTTATCTTAGAAACTGGCTGAGTGGCTCAGTAGGTCAGTGTGAAAGCCTTCATGGTTAAATACCCATTATGGACCACCACTTCCATACACTCTGATAGCCAGAGGAATGGCCAGATGCCTCCTTCCATTCCCTTTCCACTCCCCCTGGGGTGCTCTCTGCCGCTGACCTGCTATAGCCGTTTTGCTCTTTGTCCATTGTATGTTTTGGTTTGAACGTCAGGGATGGTAAACGCAGCTGCTTTTGTTTCTATACTGGGTCACAATGCAAGTCTCCCCAGCAAACAACTGGGAAGTACTGCCCGGACAGGAAGGAATTGCGCAGAGCTAGGAGGGGATTTTTTTTTTTTTTGCTCCTTCCAACCCTTAGTCATATACTATGAAGAGCTGCTGGTTGTATACATTGTCTGGCTTTAGATGTCTTACCAGCCTAGATTTGAGTCCAGACACCATGCTTACCATATGCGTGGTACCGTATACATCAGTGGCCTGTCCAGGATTAGTCTGTGCAGCCCTCCGCCAATAGTCTCCAAGGTGTCTTGGTGGCATAGGTAACTAATTTGACTGCAGTCTTCTTTACACAGAGAAGTTTAGACTCTAAACTGTTTTTGTTTCAGTTCTCTGACAGTGGCTAGACTAGTCAAGGTGTGTGGCGCATGCAAGCATGATGACAAGAAAATCCTCTGGAAAAACCTAACAAGACTCTGAACCAGCTCAGCATTTCTCCCTACTCCTATTAGCAGCAGCACCTCGCTCCTGTAAGGCACAGATGGACTGGACAAATGAGAGCAACATGTTAATGACTCTGTCTAGCCTGTGTACATCTGTGTGTCTGTGTTGGCAGTCATTTGTGTTGTGTGTATCAGTAGGAAAGGATAAGGATACGGAACATTAGCTCCCTGATGGTGACATTACACTGCAACACAGGAAGAGAGAAGGAAGGGTGGGATGGGACAGGCTGAGAACAGTCCCTGTCTGGAAGAGGACAGGCAGAACGGAGGGAGGGAGTGAGAGGGAGGGTGACAATGGAGGGAAGGATAAGGGTGAAACAGGGAGGGTGAGAAACAGTACAATCTAGTTGGCTTTCTCACTTGTGTGTGTGTGTGTTGTAATCTTGTAACAGCAGCTTTTGCTGAGGACTTGAAGAGGAAATAAAACGGTTATCATTCCCCAAATCCTGATTAGTTTCCTCCCCAAGTCACCCCATGACTAATTCATCCACTTATTTATTTATTTCATCAGTTATGTATGTTTGGAGTTTCTCCACATCTGTTGCTTATGCTACAACACTCTGATATTCTATTTCTGTCCCACACTTCCTTCCCTCCATGTCCGTCTGTCTTGCTGGTCTGTTTGAACTGCCGCAAAGACTCGGGGGGTGTAAGAATGGATAAATCGCTGATATTTTTCTCTTTGGTCCTCTGCTCTGAGCCGAGCTGCGCACTGTGATAAATTGGGGCGGGGGAGTCTCAATGGCTCTGTCCTATTTCAGGCTCCAGCTCAGCTCTCTGGCTCTGGCCTGCTGCTCCCCTTTCATCTTCCTACACCCCTAGCCTGGATTCTACTACCTGCCAGCGCTGGTCTCAAGTTTGACTTAACCTTGAGAATTTAAGCCTTTCTGACCCAGGCCAATGGGTTATGCTATTTTGTGAGCTCAAACCTGACTAATGCCTGAAATTTATAACCGTTTTATAATGATGAAATGCTTACAACAGTATTTTCCAGTAGTTTTTTTTTAACCTGAGCAGTTAAGTTTTTTTATGACATCTTTGGTGCTAAGCAGTCATTGCTGTGATATTTTTGCACTTCCCTGACATCACTTGGCAGTCAAACAGTGTCGTCAGTATCATGATGTCTTTTTCCTTCTTAATATTTACTGGGGCTGCAACAATTAGCCGACAAAACCAATTTATGCCAATATGTCGACACGGATTTGTCGTCACATTTCTTCAGGCTGTATGCATGCAAAATGTTTTAACAGTCAATAATCCAAAGTATTATAATGAAGAAGACGTTTCTCTCATTGAACATGGTTGAAAATACAACCAAACCGGCAAGAAAGTTTAGTTTCAAAGAGTGTAGCCTCTGCAAAATACTAAGGCCTTCCACAGCAGCACGACACCAACATTAAAAATGACAGTATCCTGGAGCCACATCTGTGCCAGATAGTAGTTGGAGATTATTAATGTTACCTTACCATCAATGATGGAGGGGGGAGTACAAACCTGAATATGTGCTGATAGCTAATACTTAAACACAGTATGGGATATATGGTTCATTTATGAATGACATTAAAGTCCAGGTCTTGAAGTTTAAAAGAAAATAGAAATCATCCAGTCATTATGGTCGAAAATACAGAAGGTGCAATTTCAGTGGGTTTTTCCAGTCCATTTGTACTACAGAAATCAATGGAGAAATTGGAAATACTGAGTAGCTATTTCACCGTATGTATTTTGACGAACAGCGATGGGAGGGTGATGATTTATATTTTCTCTGAAACTTCAAGACCTGGACTTCAATGCCATTCATAAATGAACCATATATCCCATACTGTGTTTTAAGCATTCTGATGGTCCACCCTACACCCTTAGATCCCATTAAGATCGAGTGAAGGGACTTGGTCTGAGCTTTGTTAGCAAGAAAGACAAGTTTGAAAGGAAACCAATGATTGCAATTGCTAAATAGAGTCTAAAATATGCCATCTAAGTAACGGTAATCCGAAATGTTGACCACATTTTTGCTAGTGCGGCAAGTTACCCTGAATAAAACAAATGTGTTCTGAAATGTTATGAAATAACTTAATAGCACAGCAAAATGCAAAGGCACTGTGTATGTATTTATATATAGTGCATTATTACTTCAGCAGAAAACTTCAGTGTGACCTAATTCGTGGCCATCAAGCCCAGTCTTGTCTTGTTAGAGTTGTGAGTAAATGTCGAGTTCTAGTCTGAAGGAGGACAGCCTGGGGACATTTTCAACTCTACACTTTTCAGTTAGTCCCTTTTTAGGCTGGATGAATGTTTTCAGCAACAGACAAGGAGAATGAGAAAGAGATAAAATGTCCTGTTAGCACGTCACGTCAGGTCCACCAGAGTTGAGCACACACCTCAGGCTGTATGTGTAAATAAGCTGAGACTTTAACCTGTGGTATAGGTTAACTTTCTCCAAGTTATAAACACACACACACTCTCATACATACATATGTCATTATGGTACCATGGAGTGATTTTATGGATTCATGTATAATCTGTCCACAACATTTCAACCAGCCATGAGTGGAAAATGCAGGGGGGGAATGATGACTGGTGGGGGCATGTTGTGTGTTTAGGGGATAAGGGTGAGGGGGTGAGACATTCCTCATAGTTTACGTCCTCCCACGCTTTAACACACACACACACACAGTTGATCAGGGTTGTGTGTGAACTTTCAGGGACCCATTGTTAGTTGTCATCGTGACTGCCATTACCAATCAATGTGTCAATACTTGAGTTGCTAATAGTCAATTACTTTTCCTCTTTGACAACTCTGCCTTTCTGGTCATTTATCATCTAATACTACTATAAGTAGACGATTAGTTCACATTTGACTTGGCGGCTTGTAGCAAGGCTGTTTTCCAGTCAAAAGTGAACAGTGACGATGTATTTGGTCATTAGTGCTCAGAAGCAGATGTGCTTTGCAGTTGGTCGGCTTACGGTATGCCTGATTGAATGCGTAAACACATGACTGTGTGATTGCCTGTTGGTGTGCTCCCTTGGACTCTTTGACCAGACCTAAACTTGTTCATGGTAACTCATCTGATCTTTTGCTTGTA
This sequence comes from Monocentris japonica, assembly GCA_900323365.1. Classification (NCBI taxonomy): domain Eukaryota; kingdom Metazoa; phylum Chordata; class Actinopteri; order Trachichthyiformes; family Monocentridae; genus Monocentris; species Monocentris japonica. Next base: position 5,843 of record OOFE01041443.1, on the reverse strand, counting down.
TGATCAAATTAGATCTTGATTAGATATTGTGGGCATATACTCAGCAGGCATTTTTAGCCCTGTCACGGAGGTGTGGATACACAAAAACCCAGAGATAGACTTTCCTGAGGTGCTGATTTTTCTTGAGTCGGAGTGGGGCAAGCATGTGTGCCATTCAACAATGGGAGCTGTTTAGCCTGTAGTTCAACCTGCTTGTAATCAAATGGGTCAAACATAGGGTTAGCTTGAATACCTTGAGTTTGCTGATCCATGTAATTAGAAGCTGGTAGATACTTAAGGAAGGGGAAGAAGTTCATATTTTACTTCCCTTTTCTGTAACTCAATTAGGGTTTTGTGTTGTTTTAACCACCTGCCACTTAAGGGAACAAGACAGAGACTAATTTGTCACTACTACACGGGTGACTCAAGACCTGCCTGGGAGAAAGGAGTGTATGTGTCACAGAGAGAGGAATGAGACCTTTGCCTTTTCGCTACGCCGCATGGGGACAAACATTGTGCAAAGCAGGCTGATTGATCTTCCAGAGACAGGTCATATGACTATATGAGACTGTGTGCACGTGTTTTAAGATAAGAGATTGGCCTGGTAGTTTCCCCTCCTCCTTTCTGAATGTGACATGAGTCAAGTAACACTGGGCTTTATGCAGCTCCATTGTCATGTGACTGGCTTGGTCTACTGCTCCATCTCTCATACATCGTTCGAGCAATTAAAATTCTCCACTTGCTTTATATCCTTTGTCTGCAGTGTGTTATAGCCATGTGCATTTTGTTTATTTATGTTTGTGGAAGTGCATTTCAACTTATTTTTTTCTTTTCCAACACTTCTGTACTTACCCGAAACAGAAAATCCAGGTAATACTTAATTATTGATTGTTTGAAAATGTTACAAAGTGTAGTATGATGATGTATCATCATACAAAAGCAGAGAGCAAAATAACAAATCTGCTGGGCAAGGATCAGTTTTCATCAACCGGGGGAGGGGAGCTGTGATTTCAGGTGCATTTCATTTAATGCAATATTGATGTTTATATTTTCTTAACATTTAAGAAGACTCAAGATGTGCCCGAACTCACTCCACAGCAAGGATGAAAAGTGTCAGTTCGCATTGACTTACTTTTCATCATGTTGACATGAACTCATGCGGCTACCACGTCTGCCTCCTGTTGTCTGGGTGTCTGCTTGCCACACACCAGTCTTCACACACCAACGTTGCTATCCTTTAGCGGACACTTGTAAGAATGAACAGGGAAGTCTTATACAGAACCCTGATGTGTTTGATGTTTAGAAAAAGAAGGGGGGAACTGAAAGCAAAGAACAAGAGACTGGTTTGATTGGACTCCTCCTTGTGCCAATAAAGGTTTTGTTTTCTCCCCAGGGGTCAATTCAAACAGGAGAAAAGTAGAAATGACAAAACAAGTAGATCTCTTAGATGGCAAAGAATTGAAGTCTTTAGAGCCCTTGTGCCCCTCTTTAGACTGGCAAAGAACACACACACACGCATAGGGCAGGGTGCATTATCACTACTAGCACCATACACTACGACTCTCAACATTAGCCAACATGCACTGAGACCTACCATCAACAGTGAGTGGCATTATTTTAGCATGGTAGGAGAACACTAGCTCCATTTTCTATCTGGGGTTGTACTGTAGCTACCGTGCGTGCGTGCGTGCGTGTGTGTCCTCTGGCAGTGACAGTATGATGTATGGAGTTGAGCAGCAGCCTGCTATCACAGAAAACAGGTGGCTCTCTCCAGAGACAAACCAACAACACTGGCCTGATTTAGTGTGTGGGAGAGAGAGAAGACAACTGAAGAATTGTCTTTTTATTCTTGTGGTAAAAATGGTAGCTGTTGTTACAGTGAGTGAAGGTTAATGACTAATGGCTAATACAAGCTGAGGGCATCAAGTGCAGGATGTGGAGATGCACATTCATTTTCTAACATACATGCACAACTGGGTCATCTGAAGGGCTACATGGCTTTTTGTACATGTCTGATATAGGACATATGAAATGGGGGTGGGGGGGAGCTGTCAGACATCCATGTATTGTATCTAGCAGTGTTTTCCTTACCACAGAGCCAATCTGCTTAGAGCAGCCGCCATGATGCCTATAAGAACGTCATTTGTTTTGGTTTCTGTGGAGGATATGGGTTTTAAAAGGGCCTAAATACAGCTTTATTGAGGCCTTACCAGCCCACTCAGTAACCATTTCAGAGGGAACACTGGTGTAAACCCTTTAAAGGTGCAACAATTAAAATTTTTGCAATGCCATAGCACAAAATGATCATAATATATGGGAGTTTGATGAGGTTGTTGATCAATACCACTGACTCAACAATTACTTTGCCAGGTGCTGAGATTTCTGGCTTTGAAAACTCCTTGCTCCTTTTAATGATAAGGCTATATTTTTTCATTTCTCATCAGCCATGATTTGGATGTCTTGTCAATGATGGCAGAGGTTTAGGTCTGAGGAGGCTGATGCTCCTGGCAGTCAGCTAGGCTGTTGTCTCATCAACTACTACCTTCTCTCCATTATTGTCAGCTTACGCGTGTGTGTGTCTTTCTCTTGCATGCCATGTTTCACTCACATACACACCTTTCAGGGATAGAAGGAAAAAGAATGGGGTAGAATTGTGTGCAAAACAAGGGTGTCAACCCAAGCCTGTAGGTGCTGTAAATTACTAGGCCAATGGGATATAGCGCGGGCATGATTAGAGGTGTGAGTGGGTGAGAGGCCATGCGTGGGCAGCAGCATGTAGAGCATTGCATCCTTTGTGGGGTTGCAGTATTCCCAGGACTCTGGTACTCCTGCTGTTCCCTTCCCTCCCCTGCTTTTCCAGGTCAGCACTGAACCCTCAGCTCCACTCTGTTTTTCACCTCACACACAGGATACTGCCCAGGAAAGGGAAGAGGGTGCGGCTCTGAAACAGACTTAGATCACCTCTTTCTCCCTTTATCCCAGTCTCTCACTCTTTCTATTTTCTGGTTTCATTTTCACTCCCCTCCTTCCCTTTTTGAACTGGCTTGCGACAAGCTGGTGTATCATTCGGCAGTTTACTGCTTTTTGGAAGGTGTCTCGGTGTTTGTGTATTGTCCATTCAGCATTTCAATTGTATGAATGACTGATAAGGCTAATCAACATACTAAAGTGTATTGTGTTTGTAGATGGCAGCCATCAGGAAGAAGTTGGTGATAGTAGGGGATGGTGCGTGTGGGAAGACCTGTCTGCTCATCGTCTTCAGTAAGGACCAGTTCCCAGAAGTCTACGTCCCCACTGTGTTCGAAAACTACATCGCTGACATCGAGGTTGATGGCAAACAGGTACATTGTATATTCAATTTCTGCTAACTTTTAGTGAGATAATCATCACGGACCTGAGATATGCTTCCGAAAAGGCAGATTCTATGCAGCATACGTTATCTGTACAGCCTGGAAAACCAACTTTGTATGATTCATGAGTTTGTCTACATATGTTTGTTATACATACATTGCAGTGTGATGAAGGGATTTTCTTGCAAGCCCATGTGGGCTGAGCACCCGGAGTGCATGACACTGAAATAGAATCAATCGAATAATCAAAATGGGACCACACACATTTGGCTATTCATGCGTATAGATTCAAAAGCCTAACATTGGTGTAAAACCCTATGCTTTGATAAATCCTGTGTATCTTGATCCATGAGGGCATGCATTCATGGAAGAAAGAGAGAGTCTGGATGTAGAGAGAGACTGCAACAGAGGGAAAAAGTTTGTCCCAAAAGTCTTCATCCATTTCCCCATCTCCTCAAAACACTGCAGGACCATATCTATAAGTCCTTAACTTGGAACTTGTGGATAAAGAGATGAGTGGAAAGAGGAGGATGAGTGGTAAGCAAATCTGTGGGACTACTGCGGCCTGTAAGGAACCAGAGACCTCTAGCCAACAACAGGAAATGGATCGTCACTGACTTCCTGTGCAGGGTTAGACGCCCCCCCATACATCATGACTAATGCCTTATTTTCTGTCCCTGTTTCCTGTACTGTAAAATCTTGGATCAGCTCGCTGTGGTTTTGGCCCTATAATAAAAGGCCCAGTTTTTATACAAGTGGCACTTAATTGCGTCTTCAATCGAAAACAAGCTGGTGCAAGCTGTTACACCATACTTTGATTCTGAAGCCAGTCATGATGCTCCATTGCCCCTTCAGTTGTACCCAGTCGGACTACAGCAGCTAAGCAACAAGGGTTGTGGATTAGCTTGATCCTTCCAGTAGAGAGCCCAGAAGGGGAGCATAGGCTCAGAAGCAGAAACTGGCTGCACATCGTGGTAAATGTGGACCATGGATAAAGACTGACTCCTGAAAGACACCTAGTGGTGAGAGAATGCAAGGGCAGGTTTGGAGAGTGGCAGCAGGTAGTGGACAAGTGGACACCAGGGTTTGACATTGTCTGGGAACGTGACAAGCTAGCCAGACCAAGTGAGGTACAGCTCAGCCCCCCACCTCATATTCCCATGGGAAATGCCCTGCCTGTTTTGGACCACTTGTCAGCAGGATGGGTGGCTCCCATGAATCAGTCAGTCAGCCAACAAAGAACACTTGGCTGTGCTGAGTGCAAATGTCAAGAAAGTCCAGCTGAATATGATATACAATATTCAGATATAAGAACTAATGCTAAACATTGGTCAGGCACAATTAAGACTATTATCTTGTTATCGCAAGTAGCAGAGGCAGTTTTCCAGCTGTGGCAGGGCCGGAGTGGGACTCATTTTCAGCCCGGGAGTTTCATGGCCCAGACCAGCCCACTTTAGTTCACAACCTATTATAGTGGAGATATATAATTATAGCTTTACTATGTAAGTCAGCTATAGTGCGCTATTCTCTACAACCTTGTTATTCACAGTGTATTTTTCTAGAACATCATCATTTCCACTTCACATTGAGCAATCTTACCTGCCCACTCTGGAGTTATAGGTTCATCATGGCTGGTGCTTGTTACTGCCTCTTCTTCACCGCCAGCCTGCTTAGAGACTACAATAGACAACAAAGTATCTCACACTTAGGTGGCGTCGCAACATATCATTTTGCATTTAACAGAGCACTTATTCGTATCATATATGTTATATGCCATAACGCCACACAATTCCTTGACACTAAACTTGAATTGTGGTTTGTAGGCAATGTTATACATTATATTTTGTTTTGCACGCCTGACATCTTGGCACACCTAAGCTAGCATACCTCTCATCGTCACCATCAACTTCTGGCACTGTAACGTTACCTTCACTTTCAAGCCACAAGCTTGTTTTAAACATAAACAAACTGCTGAGTTTGGCACATTTGGCCGCGTCAGCTTGTAAAGCTTTTTCTTTTTTATTGTCCTGTACTTATTTCCTTTTCTCTTTCGATTCTCCATCTTGTCTTTTTAATCTACTACTACTTACACCGATCAGCCATAACATTAAAACCACCTGCCTAATATTGTGTAGGTCCCCCTCGTGCAGCCAAAACAGCTCTGACCTGTGGAGGCATGGACTCCACAAGACCTCTGAAGGTGTCCTGTGGTATCTGGCACCAAGACGTTAGCAGTAGATCCTTTAAGTCCTGTAAGTTGCGAGGTGGGGCCTTCATGAATCGGATTTGTTTTTCCAGCACATCCCACAGATGCTCGATCAGATTGAGATCTGGGGAATTTGGAGGCCAAGTCAACACCTTGAACTCTTTGTCATGTTCCTCAAACCATTCCTGAACAATTTTTGCAGTGTGGCAGGGCACATTATCCTGCTGAAAGAGGCCACTGCCATCAGGGAAGACTGTTGCCATGAAGGGGTGTACTTGGTCTGCAACAATGTTTAGGTAGGTGGTACG
>OOFE01041440.1:5802-16686 GCA_900323365.1 Monocentris japonica | reverse complement strand
CTACTTTTCTAAATTAATAACAGAAAAAGGAAACAACCCAAAGACATCATTCTCAACTATAAACTGAGTCTTGAACCCCTGCTAACCCTGGCTAACCCCTTAGCTGTGGTCACATTGAAGATTCTCAAACTAGATGTGAGGAATTTGAGGAATAATTTTTAGCTTAAGAAATAACATGCATTCCTTTAGCACAATAAACAGTACTCGCAACTAAAACCCTCCACTTACATATTGGATCCAATACCTACCTTCTTAAAAATAGTTATTGATAGCCTCATTGATAGTGTTCTGGACATTGTAAACTGTTCATTATAAACTGACATCTTTACTCTTAAAACTGCAGCTGTCAGACCCCTTATAAGAAAAGCATAACCTAGATCCTATTAAATTTAGCAATTTTAGACCAATTTAAAATCTTCCATTTTTAAGCAAAATGTTGGAAAAGGTAGTTTAGTTTTTAACCAGCTCAATGATTTTTTAAAAATTAACAATATTTATGAGAAGTAAGTGGTTTACCACTTATTTATGTGGTAGATGGTATGGTGTTAGTCTTGGTGAAGATGTTTCTAGTAAGCACAGTATTTATTATGGTGTTCCACAGGGTTTGACACTTGGTCCTCTTCTTTTTTCTTTGTACATGCTTCCACTGGGTCAAATTATTAGGGAATATGGGATCAATTTCCATAGTTATGCAGATGTTACCCATCTTTACATATCTGTAGCACCAGATGAATAATATTAAAATAAAATGAATAAAATTAAATCCTAGGATTTAAATTTATCGACAATTGGTTTGTCTTTTTGGTCATTTGCTTGGGAAGGCATTCATCCAAACCTTAATGGTGCCTAGTTGCTGTTTGAAAGCATTCCGATTGCTCTCAGGAAAGGACTTGAGGGAGTTTAGAGGAGTCATACAGTGGTCAAAGCCTTCAAAGCCTTCTGTTTTAATGTTCATTATTCATTCCAGACCCTGCTGACTATTCGGCTCTGTAGCCCTTTATTTATAAGTGGTGCTGATAACTATGGCCACACCTGAATTTATTATGCAGAGCAAAGAAAGGATGAAAGACAGAAAAAAAGAGAGAAAGAGAAAGAACTTCCATTTGATTATTTATGGCCATATGAGAGTGCTGTTCTGGGTTCTTCTTTTCTGGGTTTTTGTTTTTTTTCATGGATTTAACACCCAGTTGCAACATAGCTGAAGGAGTTGAGCATGCTTTTTTAATCTATTGTCATGCATTTTTATTGATGTAAATTGTTCTTGTTTCATGTATTGATTTAATTTTCATTCAAGCTTTCAGTCACGTAAACATCATCTTTCCTTGTTCAGGTTGAATTGCTAATAGGTCTTTAATTCATTTGAGAATATGGACCATTGAGGATATGCCTGGTCAAACATCATGAGAAGCAGATATTAGCTTGCACCCAGACATTGTAATGAGCTTTTGGATGCTGACCTACGATCTGGAAGGTAAGACCCACACTCAGACTTGGGAAAGCATTTTAACAGTATGTTTTCTTTTGTATGCTAAATATTTGTCAGATTGCGTATAGCTTGAAACCTTTGCTCACAGAATGTTGGATATAGTTGTGTATAATCACTCTGCAGGTTAGTAATAAACACTAGCTATATTTATAAGCATATACAATATCTAATAAATGTGTTTGCCTTTTGGTTCTGACAGATTCTTGAGTTATGATCTATGCCAATGCAACAAGGATACAAAACTTCTTTATCCTTGGATTCCCTGGACTTCTACCACAGTATTATGGACCTGTCTCAGCCCTTCTTTTTTTCACCTACCTGGCTATAGCTTTAGGAAATATTTTCATTTTATCATTTGTTATCTATGAGAAGTCACTTCAAAAACCAAAATATCTGGTCTTTTGTCATCTGGCGCTGAATGACTTAATATTTGGCACTGTGACTCTACCAAAGATTATATCTAAATATTGGTGGGATGATAGCATTATTTCATTTTATGGGTGCTTTACACAGATGTTTTTTGTTCATTATTTAGGCTCAGCACATTCCTTCATCTTGTTGGTAATGGCTATTGATCGATTTATTGCAATATGCATTCCATTGCGTTACCCTGTTTTTATCACAAACAACACCATATCTGTGCTTTGTGGGTTGGCTTGGTTTATACCAATATCTTTGATGTTGACTATTGTTCTCCAAGCCCTCGCTTTACCTTACTGTAAAACAAATGTCATTACTCAGTGCTACTGTGACCACATTTCTATTACAAGACAGGGATGTGGTGAAGATGTTAAAATTGTTCAGGTTACTACTCTTTGTATGGCCATGTTTTGTCTCTTGCTTCCTCTTGCATTCATCTTATTTTCCTATATTTCCATCATTGTAGTTATCTTGAAAATGTCTAATCCTGAAGGGCGCTACAAAACCTTATCAACTTGTACTCCACAGATATTCATTACATGCCTTTTCTACCTACCCAGATGTTTTGTTTATGTGGCTAATACTGTAGGATTTTCTTTCAGTTTGGATGTCCGCATTTTATTGATCTTGTTGTATAGTCTTTTTCCTGCTGCTGTCAATCCCATCATATATTGCTTCAAGACTAAGGACATCAAAGAGACTCTGATGAAAAGATTGAAAAAAACTAAAATTGGAATAGAGATAAAAGTTTCATACAAACAGAGGATTATTGTTTAACTTATCAGAATAAAGACCATTAAATCCAAACTGATCGCTTAGCTTAATGGTCAAAGTATGTGGAAATACAAAAATAAAATGTATTCATTGATTTATTAAGTTTTATTTTATTATTAGGTTATCAACATGTTTCATCAGTCATAACAACAATGATTCATCAGTCATAACAACATCCATTCCAATTTATGACATGTATTCATTCCCTCACAGATGTGTCAAACAATGAGAGTGATGAGACACTAGAAACAATTTGTGTACATTGTGTTATATCATGATACTTGAGAGTCCACTAACAGTAAAGTAAGCCTTGTTTGAGCCTATTACTTCTACCTGCTCTGAACCTTGGATATTTAGACCTGCACATGATTCTGCACTGTAGCAAAGCAAAAATTGAGATTTATTCATTCCAGACCCTACTGACTATGAGGCCCTGCAGCCCGTTATTTATAAGTGGTGTTATTATGGTAGGTGATTTTACCACCCTAATAAAAAAATAACCCATCAGCCAGTGTTGTTATTGAATCTTTAAATCTATTGAATCTTTAAATGCATAACATGTGTCTGGTTCAAATGACAACCATGGCCACACCTGAATTTAATTATTTCAATTCTTAATTTTCTCCCTTGGTTTGAGTGTAACTGATCTTGTTCTCAAAGACATTTCTCTCTTTAGTCACAAATGATTATTTTTTAATGTTTATTTCAAAGTGACCATTTAAAATAATAAGTAACCATAAGTATATTGATGGTTAATGTTTATTCATGTTGAACATTTTTTCTCCTTTACTTTACCTATCCAAGTCTAAGTTTTCCCAAACAAACAATTTCTTTAATAGTTTTAATTAACTATGGTCATACACATTATTAGATATTACTGCCCCTAATTTAAAAATCTTAATCTAAAATCTCAAAATGTACAGCTAAATCAACCCATGGATAAACTAAACACCCACAGCCTAAAAAATGGTGGTATGAAGGTAGAAGAACTGAGTGAAGGTGGAAAACCACCCAGTTTCATGTCCATTAATTGCAGATTTAGTTCTTATTAACTTCCTTGTTAATTGTTGCTCCTTGTGATTTCTAAGAGAATACATTTATCCCAGAAGCGGACTGGCAACCGCTACAGTATGTCCGGTTAGAACACTAGGAGACAATGTCCACTGTCAAAGGAACTTTCACTCCTCAGTTTCCAAGTGTTAGTGACTATGTTAGTTATGTGCTTTCTACAAAGAAATAAGAAATTAAGTATAAACAGATCAGTCAATATCCTATTCAAAGAATGCAAATGACTAAACATGAGACAGTAAGACAATAAATTCAACTGTTATAGCCAGTATCAAGATGATTTACAACTTACATACCAAAATTAGTCATTACAGTCATTAAGTCATTACAGTTCAAGTATAGAAACAGCCTTCAATATGTTAACCATTGAGGTAAGTAGTAAATAAGCAGGGGCTAGCTAGCTTGTGAGTCAAGGTCATGCTATGCTTACCATTTAAGTTGCTAATGTATGCTTGCATTAGCAAGGTCTATTAGGTCTAGAACTGAATAATGGGTCCTACTTTAGGTGGCTGCAACGCTGCCTAATTACTTATGTTCAGTAGGGGGCACCTAGGTACGGCCTGAACGTAAAGAATTGCTGGCATATTTATTTAACACTCCTCCAATATTAAATTACAGATGAAAGATCCAAATATATTTCTGAACTCATTATTACAGGCAGGTTACCAAGAGGTATGTGGCTCTTTGTAATTATGGACCAATATTTTGGATATTATAAATAATTAAAAGTAGTGTAATGTGACAATAAATAAATAATAATAAAAGGAAATGTGAGCATAAATAATTAAATGTGGCACGAAATGTATGTATGTATTTATTTATTTATCAAATTATTTAATCATTTATTTATTCATTTATTTATTTCAATGATGCTACGTGTGACATGAAATAAGGCTTGAAATTAAAACTGTCACTTTCACCCATCAAAACACAGGGTGCTTAGAGATTGGTTGAGTATTTCTTAGAGACCCGCCTCTAGTGTCTAGAACTAGTCATCCAGTGGCAGACTGGGAGAAGCCCCTGGTGTGCCGGAAGCAGGCATTGATGGTTAGTCTGACCCATGCGCTGGCCCATCTGCTGAAACAGCATTTTTTTTTTCATTTTTTCGAAAGCTTTGCAAAATTTATTAAAAGCATGTTTTCGCTGTTTCATTATGGGGTATTTTATGTAGATTGTTAATAAAATCTCAATTTTATCCATTTTGAATTCGCACTTCGACATCAAAAAGGTAGGAAAAAGTCAAGGGGGGTGAAAACCTTCTGAAGACACTGTACCATATTTCTTCAAGCTGGGTATCCAATGCCTAGATGCCTTGGTTGCATATTTGATCATTTATCATGATCATTTGATCATGATATTGTTAGATGCTTATCTCGAATAGAAATATAAAACACTTTATTTCAGCTGCATAAACCACTGATAAAAAATATTCCCCATTTACATAAGACGTCTTCACTGATCTATGGATCATTAGGACTGGTGGAATTCATTTGGGAACTTGCCCCTTTGAGTCTATGCCTGTTTACATGAATCACTCCAATCAAGACGCAAAGTACATATTAGGTAGCAGACAAAAAGATGTTGCACGTGGCTCATGGGTGCAGATCTAAATTTTAGAAGGTAAGTGTACAGAAAACATGGGATTTCATTGTAATAGCTTTTGTTCTCTTTATATGTTATTGTTAAGTCACGTTATTAAGTATTACTCTCAATATGGCATCTGTCTTATCTTTCAGGGATATCTATATGTCTTGGTTCTGAAACGTTCTTATTGTGAATTCAAGTGATTATGATCTACACCAACTTAACAAGGATAAAAAACTTTTTTATCCTTGGATTCCCTGGACTTCTACCACAGTATTATGGACCTGTCTCAGCCCTTCTTTTTTTCATCTACCTTGCTATTGCTGCAGGAAATATTTTCATTTTAGCATTTGTTATATACGAGAGGTCTCTTCACAAACCCACATATCTGATCTTTTGCCACTTGGCATTAACTGACTTAGCATTTGGGACTTCAACTCTACCAAAGATTATATCTAAATATTGGTTTGATGATAGCATTATTTCTTTTTATGGGTGCTTTGCACAGATGTATTTTGTCCATTTTTTAGGAGCTACCCATTCTTTTATCCTGATGGTAATGGCCCTTGATCGTTTTATTGCAATATGTGTTCCATTGCGTTATCCTGCAGTTATCACAAATAACACTACTTCTGTACTTTGTGGAATATCTTGGTTTATGCCAATATCTTGGATGTTGGGTATTGTATTTGATGCTCTTTTTTTGCCTTTCTGTAATTCAAACATAATTGCACAATGCTATTGTGACCATATTGCAATAACAAGACTTTCATGTGAGTACATAGAACAAGTTCAGGCAGTTGCATTTGGTCTTGCCATGTTCAGTTTGTTGGTCCCCCTGGCTTTTATTATCTTCTCTTATTTCTTCATCATTGTAGCTGTTATGAGAATGTCTAGCTCTGAGGGGCGCATTAGAACTTTCTCTACCTGTACTCCACAACTGTTTATCACATGCCTGTATTATATGCCAAGATGCTTTGTGTACCTGGCAAATAACGTGGGATTCAATTTCAGTGTTCCAATTCGCACTGTTGTAGTAATGCTATACAGTCTTTTACCTCCTGCAGTTAATCCAATAATATACTGCTTAAAAACCAAGGATATCAAAGATGCTTTGAAAAAGAGGTTGAATAACAGGAAAATGAATACTGATATAAAAGCTTGCTAAGCTATAGTACAGCAATGTACAATTAAAATTATATTGTTTTGCTTTTTTGTGAGTCAAATCAAATCATTATTTTCAATATTGAAGAATGTGGGCAATGTGTGTTTAGTCTAGCATGGCCACACTGCCACATCTATGGGAATATTAGTGGTTTTAAGAATGAATGTATTTGTCTCATGACCTAGAACAGTCCAATGTTTTTCTCTTCCACAGCCAGACACCAGTAAACTAAATCATTTGTAAATGCTTTACAAAACAAGACTAGGTGTCCCTAGTGATTGCTGGGCCATTCTGGGGCCAAATGTATAAACTATACACCCATAATGTGTGTAAGCCACATGCCTACCGGTACACATACTTCACATCATTTGTATGCAGTCTTATGGATCCGATTAGCACCATATTGCCAGTTGGAAAAAATAGGATAATATCAAACTGTAAATTTGGGTGACTTTTTATGAGGTTTTTTTTTACGAGTTAGCATGTAGTCTATAGTTTAAAAAAATGTTTACTACGATCACATAGTGATGCATGAGTGGTTAACAACCTTTTTCAAACAAGCCTTCATTTTGTTTGTCCAGTAAATACGTTTGTCACCAAAATCGCACATTATTGGGGAGTGAGAATAAGCCTATACCTTCACGTGTGACCAATTAATAGGTTTAAACGTCAATACATAAAGATTACAGAAGTGCATAATGGCTGTGGCTGTTGGCTGGAGGCACCAGTGTCTTCATAGTCAGAATCTGTGTATAAAAGTAGGCTACAAGTCCACTCCAAATTCCTTACAATAAGATCCAAACAGGGCGACATACCAAGTTCCATCTGGGCAGATGGATCTGTGTCTCCCAAGTCTTCGGCCAAGAGTACAAGTCTCTCCTCACCTCTTCCAGTGGCCCGCACATTTGCTCTATGCGCAGTAATAAAGTCATGTAATGTAAGTTAGTAAGTAATGAAGCTTCTTGAAGTCACACCACTTCTTCTTTACAGGTACAGAAGCCGAGAGCGCCGTGGTTGCTAAAATCTTAAAATCCTGTTATTTCGAGATAACAAAAAATCATTTTCTGGATATCTTGAGTTAAGTATCTTATCTCTTGCCTAGTCTTCTTCTTTCGCCTGTGTCAGACCTTCATTAAAATAAAATCTGATGTGTTGATCAATTGTCTTCTGATGTTGTCAACAAATTTACAAATAATTTAAGAAAAGTTTTGTGAATGAGGCCCATTGTTTGAAAATCATGCGCCCCATACACACATGGTGCAATGATATTACTTCTGCTTTTGTTGCTGCTAGTACTAAAACAGTAAGTTAATACTTGTAATACTACAATTATTATAACTGTTAATACATTTAATATTTCTATTAGCAAGCAAGCCTTTCATACTTTTACTACTACTACTACTACTACTACTACTACCACCTGATAATTTATTGTTGGCCCGTTGGTGGAGCATCAGTCTCTTAGTCTGAACATTAAACCTATTTCTCACCTAGGTTGCCATTCTCAGTCATTGCACATTTTTCTTTTATAATTTGAGAAGGAATTTTGCATCGGGAGCCTGTGAATCCTGTGAAGTACCAACTAGGTAATATTTCTGTTCCATTCCATGTTGTTTTTTAACGTGCCCTTCCCTTGCACTGAACGTTATCTGAATCTGTATGTCCGTTGCGCGCGGCAGTATCGGCGGCAGCAGTGGCAACGGCTCTCATTTGAATCACAAATGTTCGTGAAATAGGCTGAAAGCTCCTGTATAAAACAAACCCGCGAGTTTGCTAACGTTACTAACGTTACTGCTCCCGGGTATGAGGGCTGTGTGTAAGCGTCTCTTGTGGTTCTCATCATAGCCTATACTTTACTCTATAACTTGCGCAATTTTGGCAAAATTAGACCCTTGGAACAAAGTAACTTTTCTACAAAGTAGCCTATTTGTTTCACTGTGGTGTCACTGTAGGTTCATTCTTCTTCAAAAGGTTATTTTTGGGATTTGAATTTTAAAAAATTAAGTCATTAGAGATCATTATTTTACAAGGTACTGCAGCTTAAACTGTGGCAGCCAACTGCAAGCTTTTGTTTAAAAAAAATCCCAAATCAACCAGTTAAAATGTTTCACTGCAAATTGTGTGACCATGAATCTAATCTAATTCAGTATTGTCATTCACACAGCACATGAAATGTCATAGAAATGCACTTAATTGCTCTTTTACTTGTGGTGTGCCAAATTATTCACACACATTTTGGAAATTTACTGCCTTTAAGTCTCATTTATACAGAGACCACAAGCAATATCAAAGGTCTGTGAAAAGTGTTCATTATCAACCAACAGACAAAACATTGACTTGCCAAATAGACAGTTATAATGTTCAGATGTTTACATTTGTTCATTTCAAATGTTCAAACTGTGTGACCTGAAAGTGACTTGACCTGGATGTGTTTTATGTCTTTCAGGTTCAAGGTAGCATGCCCAATAAGACTCTAAGATTATTGCAAGGACAGTGCCATATGCGTTTCTGTGTGAGTTTCTGTGTGCTTTTAGGTCGCAGACTATTTTAGTCACAGAATAACAGTTGATGTGTCTTGGCATATATTTTATATAGTGTGGGTGGGAACTAGTCCGTCAAAAAACTTGAAGGCGGGACCATTCAGAAATAGGCTGTGTATCTCATTCATCTATTGAGCTGTCTGTATTTTTTTTTACTTCCATAAAAGCCATAATGTGTACACAGCTACTCCCTAAAATAAATTTGGTTGATTGTATTGTGATTGATTACAGGTGACACAATGAATGCAGGCAAGTGGATAATAACCATTGAGAAGGAGGTGGTGATGTCGGTCAACTCCAACTTCGAGGCAGCGCTGGCAGCTTTGTTTGCCTCATTCTACACCTTCAACCTGCAGTACCAAGAGGACGCTTCATGTACCCTGGATTTCATACAGAGGTAAACAAAAAGATACTGGTTCCATGCTGAGTTCCATTGGGGGGGGGGCTTTAGCAGGTTAAGTGACTCAAGATGATTGTTGATACGTTTGTCCAGATCCTTTGTCAGAGAATAAACCCATAATATGAAGCCATTATTTGAACTGAGGTAGGCACACCTGTGAGGTCACTTCAGACAACAAACACTCTTGAAAAACTAAAAATACATGTGTTATTCTTTCTATACACTCAAGAAATATGTAAATTTGATCAAAAGGTGGATATGGGACAGGATTACTGAAGGTCAGCTTTTATATCTGGTATTCACATTTATCATTTCATCACATTTTTTAATCAGTCCCACAATTTTGGATTATTTGTGTTCAGAAACACACGGCTAATGTTAGATACAGAAACATTTTAAAAATGGATCATTAAAGTATCAGGGGACCATTATGTTTAATAATGTTTCTAAAACTTTGGATGTGCTCTTTGTTTCTACAGATTTTTTGTTGGAATCAATCCACCCACTGGCTCCAAGACTGCCACAGCAGAGGTCATCAGCAAGAAGAGCAGAAAGGTAGTGCAGAAGAAGAGAAACACAATGAATGCACATGTATGTGCTCTGCTCAGGAGGCTAATGGACTTTGAATGGCTATCTAGTGTCTAGTTCCTCTTAGGCGTACATTTGTTTTCTTTTTATTTTACTTAATTCTGACCTGCTCAAGTAAATTAAGTTTGTTACTGGGGCTGACCCTTTTTGTGTTTTACAACTAAAATTATTAAAAATTATTGAATGTGTACTGAAATTGGATCATTATTGGGGAAGTAATGCTTTTTGGATGTTTGGAAATTTATCTAAAACTTTATTATTAACGGTATTGAGGTTAAAACATGCCAATGCCATTTTTGGGTTATATGTGCCAAGGAAAGATTATTTTCATTTCAGTGGCTAAGATACATTTACCTGTGCTAAGTAAGTTATTCTATCCTGTTTTATGGTGCAAATGTTTATTTGTTTTCTACAGACATGAAACTTGCTGTTCCAACATTGCTGTCATATATCCAGCCTTTTCAAAATTTTAATTATTAAAGGTGTAGGTGCTAGGGGAAGGGTAGTTATGTACCCAGTAAGTGGTTTGTGATGGAGTCATAATCCATATTGTAAAATAGAATTACAATAATGTATTGTAATTAGATAATTGTACAACTACTGTAAAAAAAGTGCTGCTATTTTAGTACATATTATTGGAGTACATGTACAGTAAAATGTTGTAGTTATAATTTACAGAAAACCAACGTTATTTTACTGACTTTTATTGGTAACTTTATTGCCAGTAATTTACTGTAAATTCTACAATATATTTTTTACTGTGTGGTTCAAGCCCCACATGGTTTTAAGTATTGCCTGGAATATACTAAAACTATTAATACTTTTACTACTAATACTACAAGTACCAACTACTGATTCA
>OOFE01041439.1:0-12704 GCA_900323365.1 Monocentris japonica | reverse complement strand
CTGCTGCTGTAGCCCATCTGTTTCAAGGTTCGACGTGTTGTGCGTTCAGAGATGGTATTCTGCATACCTTGGTTGTAACGAGTGGTTATTTGAGTTACTGTTGCCTTTCTATCATCTCGAACCAGTCTGCCCATTCTCCTCGACCTCTGACATCAACAAGGCGTTTTCGTCCACACAACTACCGCTCACTGGATATTTTCTCTTTTTTGGACCATTCTCTGTAAACCCTAGAGATGGTTGTGCGTGAAAATCCCATTAGATCAGCAGTTTCTGTAATACTCAGACCAGCCCGTCTGGCACCAACAACCATGCCACGTTCAAAGTCACTTAAATCTCCTTTCTTCCCCATTCTGATGCTCGGTTTGAACTTCAGCAAGTTGTCTTGACCACGTCTACATGCCTAAATGCATTGAGTTGCGGCCATGTGATTGGCTGATGAACTATTTGTGTTAACAAGCAATTGAACAGGTGTACCTAATAAAGTGGCCGGTGAGTGTATATTAGACATTGTAAAAGTCAAAAATGAAGTAAGCCTAGGAAGCCAAATACTACTGGGACAATTATATGCAATGTTATCGATCCAGTAACTTACTTGGTTGAACTCCAACACGTCAAGCAGATCGAAGAGCTTGCGGTTCTTCTCACTGTCCTTCAGCTTGCAGTAGTACTGTTGCAGGCCATGGAGCGTAAGTTTGGTCTCATCATCAACAAATACTTCCATGGGCTACAGGAGACAAGAGGGGGTTAGGCAAACTTGACATGACATGGTAGTTGACTCTAGCAGGTTCTAGCTAGCAAAATGATGAGAACTATTCAAGAGTGATTAGTGATGCAATAGCAATTTCCATGCCACAAAAAAAAAAAAAGGTTAATCTAATCCATTTACTTGAGCATTTTGTAGCGACACAAAAGGACTCAACAGTCCTATGGCCATTAACTCACATCCTGCATGAACTTGCGGCACACTGGCCGGATCTCCTTGCTCAGGGTAGCGCTGAACATCATGCACTGCTTTTCATGGGGTGTGAGCCTGAAGATGTCCTGTACGTCACGCCTCATATCTGCCACATAAGAGAGAGGATGCAAATTCAGAGGGGCTTCCAGAACATTTTCCATTTCAAAACTATACTTTTAAAAGACCTTGATTTTGTGGCTGTAGTGGAAGATTTTGCTTTGTATATGATTTATGCCAGTAGTAGGAGGGCAATATGACCGCCAACTCTGACATAGAACTATATAGCTCAAGATTATCCTTAACAAATATCACTAAGTGAAATGACATTGGTACTGGCAGACAAAAATCAGTAGCAATGTGTTTATCGGGCCTAAAGAGACTTTTAATCCAAGCGCAAAACTGCAAGACCCGGAAATGATAATTTCACAGGAAGATTACACTGGCTCAATCGCCCTTCCTACTTGACCTTTCAGGCGGTAATACAAAGTGTGATTATGGATACAGCCATATACTACAGCTCTCAAATGATTACTGAGCAGAGGGAAACTTTATACAAAAGGTACTGTGTTCGGAGGGTGGATGCCATTTTAAGCAAATACATGAAAATGGAGCTGCATAAATAGTTAGACCACCAGGAATAAGATAGAAATTTCCACCAAGGAGAAAGACCAATTATTATTGGACACAAGAACACACCTAGCTGCTCCAACATCTTGTCACACTCATCCAGGACGAAGTGTTTAACGTTCTTCAGGTTGAGGGTCTTGTTCCGGATCAGGGCGAGGATACGCCCCGGTGTTCCAACAACGATGTGAGGACAGTTCTTTTTCAAGACCTCCTCATCCTTCTTGATGGCCAGGCCACCGAAGAATACTGCTGCCTTTACCGTGGGCATGTACTTGGAGAAACGCTCGTACTCTTTACTGATCTGGAAGGCCAATTCTCTTGTGTGGCACATGACTAATACAGACACCTGGGGAAGAGACACAGGCATAACATGGGGTCACGGACAGTTTCCCAGGTGATCTGATTCTAACAAACAAAAAATACATGATTTTCCAAAGATGCAGACCCTGTTCTAAACAAAGGATTTGCGAGATTGACTAATACACATGGACACATAATGTGATATTTGTTTTTGTGGGGAAAACATGACATGCCGATATTTAGAATTTGATTTAAATCAATTCAACATTTCTTATGTGGTGTGGCCAAGACATCTGCACAGTCAATAGAGCAATTCTGATACGTTTGTATTATTTTTGCAGCCCTAGTGAGTACTAGGCCAAATATGAAGTTTAGTAAACAACTCAATGGATTGGCACAAAGTTAAATTAATGTGTGCTGTGTGCTTCTTTCTGTGGTACTGCTTTACTGGTTGTATAGCAACAGACATGCAATGGGGTCCAGCACTCCCTGTAGTGCCATAGTTATGAAACTGCTCCAGTCTTGGTGAGGACACTTCAATTTCCGCCAATGTTGTCTTGACCGTAAATCAATGCAGACATTGAGTATAATATACATGTACTAACCTGTCCATCTACAGGCTCGATCTGCTGCAGTGTGGCCAGCACAAACACAGCAGTCTTTCCCATACCAGATTTGGCTTGGCACAGGATGTCCATGCCCAGGATGGCCTGGGGGATGCACTCATGCTGGACTGTAGCACAAAAGCATAGAACAGAGGACTAAGGACTTCAGTCAGTGACTTAGTTTGCCTTGCCTATACAGAAATTATTTAAAGTGATCGTACAGATCAAGTTGTTAGTCCTACTAGAATCAGCATGCTTAGACTAATGCACTGCACGGGACAGACAAACCCTTCACACATCAAGGACATTCGTCGAGACAACCTCAAATGAACATGAATGACCCTCACCTTCAGATGGATGCTCAAATCCACAGTCAACAATGGCACGGAGCAGCTCTGGTTTAAGCAGGAAATCTCTGAAGCCAGAGCTGTGGATGGAGACATAGGAACCCTTCACCTCCTTCTTGCCTGCAGGGGCCACGCTCTCAGGGGCTCCCTGAGGCTCCTCATCTTCTTCATAATCGAGCAGCTCATTGTCAACGTCATTCTCGGCCATTATGTCTGTCTGAGATGGAAACGAGAAAGTGAGATGTTAATTTGTTTATGAGTCTTCCAGTTGATAATCTACCATGGCAGTAATTCCTCCTCATTAGGTCTACATGGAGAGCAGCTAGCTAAGCACAACTGTTGCCATTTTCTGAAACAAGTTTCGCCCGACTTCGAAAGAATAGTCGACTATGCCCCGTTATGGGTTTTCTACACGACAGACACACTACAGCCCAGAGATACCGCCAGTCAAACCTAGCCTGGGGGCTGTGTATACACTGCAGGGCTGAACAACCCGGTTAGCTTCTTAGCAGTCTACTGCCTAGATTTACGTTAGCTATGTTGCATAACGAACCGTTGCTAACGTGGCTAGCAAACTTGCTATGTTATATTCTAAGTAGTCCTGTAAGCTGAATAGTTAACCGAGTCACTCGAGTAGAAATAATAGACAAATGAAAAAATTACAAAGATTACATTGTGAGGGAAACCGAAAAGACACAATATTTGCATATACACAAACATAACGTTAAGCGGTTGGTGGATCGGTTCGCTAGCTAAAGTAACGCTAGCAAGGCTATCTAAATAGCTAGCTAGCCTAGCGGCATCCTAATGCAAACAATGAAATCAGTTTATCAGAAATCCTACACCTCTAGAAATAATCCTCCGTCATCACCGCTAAAATGGTACTTTTTTAAGACGCTCAATTGCTTTACAAATGGCTAAATATTACATTCTTACCTTCACGCTGTTACAACTCAACCACAGCAAAGCTCAACACCGCATGGGGAGGCCTCGTTAGTTTATGCTCTTACACGGAACTACCGCCTCCGATGAATACAGTGACATCATTGGTGGATATGGACGTCAATCGCCAAAAGCGAATAGGGATTGGACAAAACGGTCTGCCAATCATTATCCGGGTTACCCGTAGTCGAAAGAAGCGGGATCTATCTAAACATTATTGTCAATAGTATTGACAAAAGAATACATATTATTAGGTTTACAATGAATACAAATAGTTGTCAATCGCAGGCACGAGCGCACTCCCTCTCGCTCTCACGCACAGATTTTATTGCCTTTATTGCAGATATTACATTGTTTAAATTCAGTTTATCTGATTAAAAAACACTTGAAAAACATTAACTTAATTCCATTCCTTACAACATTATAATTTCATTAAAGCGCATTGTTCAGTCAAAATCAGTAAGTTTTTTAGCATATTACACTTATCACTAATATAGAGTTAAAAAACAATAATTAGCAGTTCACTGTAAATGGACATCCAGCTTTGTCCTCCAGTGAGTGCAGACAAACGTCTCCCCATTGGAATCTGGTTCACTCCATTATTGACGAAGGGTGAGACAGTCACATGCAATGAAAATCTTGAAAATATCATCATTTGGATAAGCGCAGATGTTTGTTAAACTTGCTTGGAATCTCTGAGCCTCCAAGATAGAAGGACAAACCCCTTCCCAACATCTAATCCAGTGCAGTAGGATATTCATTCATAAAGTCCTAAATCAGCCCTCTTCAAAAACCTGTTTTGGTATCTGACTCAGCTCTTTTGTAAATGAATAGAGGTCCTTTTAGGATGAAAGCAAAAGCTCCTCAGTTTGGCAGCAGATTTAGTTCAGTCTGCTTGCTTGCTTATGCTTACTCAAGTTAGTTTTTTCAAGGTTAACATAAGCAAGTTACTTCAACAACACAGGAGTGCTGTGAGACTTCAAATGCTTCATTGAGGCCAGATTGATTTAAAGCCACAAACCAATGAGCCACTCACTGAGGTAAAACACTTCTTGTTATTTAAAAATAGCAATTGAAAAAAATAGAACTGACACAAAAAATAATAAAATGATAGCAGTATAAAAAGCGGCTTTGCTATAAACAGAACCATATACATTTTAGGATAGTGTTAGCAGCTGTGTTCCCTTTATAGTTTTATATCCGTGATTCCAGAGCGGAAGAGAAGCTCCACTGTGTAGTAGAGAAATATGGGAAACTGTCAGACTCTGGCTGGGAGTGCGTCTCTGAGGATTTACCAGAGGGGAAGCAGGGATGGGTCAGGAAGTCCCTCATGTGGCGAGGCAAAGAATGAAACAGCCAGTCTTCCACCAGAAGACCACCTCCACGCAGCCCTGAGCAGTAGCCCAACTCTGCAGGAAGCTCCTCCAGGCTGTTACTGCGCAGGTCCAGCCTGAATAGCTGGCTTAAAGCCCCAACCCCCAGGGGTAATGAACCCAGGGAGTTGTGAGCCACATTTAGGATGCGCAGCTCCAAACAACTACTGAAGAGCTCTGGGGGCAGACTCTCCAGCCTGTTCCCACAGAGGTCCAACTCTGTAAGCAGCTGTAGCGCCTTTACCTCAGCAGGTAGCTCTTCTAGCAGGTTGCTAGCCAGTAGGAGCCTGCGAAGGCGGTGAAGAGTGAAGAGGGCTGGAGGAAGGTTCTGGAGCTGGTTGTTAGCCAGATCTAGGAGCTCTAGGCCTCGCAGTACACCAACACTGGCCGGCAGAGCCAGCACACGGTTATAGGCAAGTCTGAGGCAGGAAAGGCGTCGGAGATGAGCCAGACTAAGCAGTTCCTCCAGTGTTCTCAAGTTATTGTGCTGCAGGTCCAGTGTCCGCAGGTTGGTCAGAGCCAACAGGGCAGAGGGCAAGCGCTCTAGCTGGCAGCCCTGTAGCTGCAGCTCCGTCAGGCCGGCCATCCGTCTCAGGCCTGTCAATACAAGCAGCCTGGAGCCCTCATTGTGGATCTCCAACCTCACCAGACTGCTTGCCACTTCACACAGCTCCCCAGGAACCCGCTGCAACATGCCTCGAACCACAAGCACACGGAGGTGACATAACTGACGGAGGCTGCCCAGTGCCCAGCCACGGCCCAACCCACCCTCATAGCCCAGGTGGCCAGAGAGGTGGAGCTCATGCAGGCCACGAAGGGAGTAGACCCATCCGGGGATCTCTGCTGCCTGACTGAAGGTGAGGTGGAGGGCCTCCAGATGTTCATGGAGGAATCCAAGCGCACCAGCATCCACAGCTGCAGTGCAGTGGTAGAGATGTAGCTCCCTGTAAGAATAATACGTAATAGAAGGGCCAATGAAGTGTGTATATACAAAAAAAAGAAAAGTGAATGTACACAGTGCGTTTTTTCACAATGTGTATGTCTTCAAACCATATAATCTACGTATTAGAGATATAATTAGTGATTAACTATGCATTGTTTGCAGTGTCAGAATCAGAAAAAAAACATGAATAAACCACCCTGCAACTCACCTGAGTGAGGTCATATTGGCTAACTGCCCAGTAAACTTGGCATCTGTGATGAGCTCCAGTTTGAGGACCTGAAGTTGGCTGAGGGAGAAGAGGGCTGGAGGCAGGCGGGGCAGGGCCACCAGATGCAGTCTGGACTGGCCTTCTGCATCCACAGTCGTCATGGAACGAAGCTTCTCCACACCCCAGCGTCTCTCCAAGTTCTCCTCCAGCAGCCTGGTCTCACTGACAGGGGACAAGAAGACAGACAGACGCTGGGCCAGCAAAGGGTCGTACTCATCTGCCATGTGTAAAAGGAAGGCCAGGTCATTGCTTAGGTCAGGTAAGTCTCTCAGGGAGCACAGCTCCTTCAGTGCGTGGAAGGAATACTGACGTAGGGAGCTAAGTAGGGCACAGACCAACAAACACATAAAGGACATGGTTAGGAGAAAGCACAGTGCAACTGGGAATTATGACGAAGGCCTATAGACTAAAGAGATGAGACCTGTCTGAAATAAATAATCTGGGCTTAAGAATATTAACGTACATGTAAATGCACTCACTATGGAAATCTGACCTGTGTAAGATCCAGCTGAGGGTGTAAAAGTGCAGGAGGCCATACAACACCACCAGGGTCAGGTAGGCCACCAGCAGCTTGTGTAGTAGGGAGGCGAGGGCGTGGGTGCACTCAAAGGTACTGTAGCCCACCAGAGCATGCTCCTCAGGGTGGCAGGTGTGAGTGAAGGAGATGGAGTCGAGAAGAGGGGTGGTGTAGCTCACTATCAGTGTCACCATAAGCAGTTTGAATATAGTCTGTGCCAAGTACACCTGAAGGGAGAGAGGGAAGGAACAAGACAGCTTTCATCATACAGTAGTAAGAGATAAATTGACAGCATGTGGACAGAGGAGTTGATATGACATGCGTGTCTTCTAGAGGACCTCTCACCTTGTAGATGATATCTGAGCTTTCACAGTGGGAGCGAAACCTCCTGACCCTCTCAAACAGTGCCCTGGCCTGTTCCCCATCACTCTTATCCAAGCTGATTACCTGCTTGGGACTGTCGAGCACAGCTGAGGGCTTGGAGGTGGGATCACACACCCGGGAGGCAAGGGACATAGACGACATGGAGGAATTACAGGAGAGTGTGGAGGGGCACGGCGAGGGAGGGGCGGCAGTGGACACACTACCCGATCTCCTCAGAAGGGGGCTGTCTGTGCCCGAGTCCAAGCTTGAATGTCTTGTGCGGGGCACTGGGGGTGAAGATGGAGTTGAAGGGTGAGGAGGTTGGGGTGGTCGTCTCTCCTGCTTCTCCTCCTCCTCCTCCTCTCTCTGGGCGTGGAGGCTCTCCTGCCGGGCGGCATGGGACAGGGCACGAGACGTCCAGGGTGACTCGCAGCACTTTCCCAAGATGGCCAGGAAGTGCTCTATGCGAGCAGAGGTAAGGGGGAAGTGGAACCAGAAGGAGCCGCTGGCTAGCAATACTAGAGACTGCAACAGGGCCATGTAGGGGAAGAAGCGGGAATACCAGGGCAAAGCCTCATGGTAGCACACCTAGACAGATAGATTGATTCTTTAGTTTCTGAGGAGAAATTTAGTTTTTATACATCAGCAAAAACATGTATGGTATGCGCAGTACACAGAGTAAACTCAGGTGGGTATCACACATTTTAACAAGACAGTACCTGGCTAATGTAGACATACTGCTGATAGACCAGATGGGTGCGTCTACCCCGGGCTGGTGAACGGGGGTTTGGGCTGCTGCTGTGTGGGACCTGGGAAGAGACCTTTGAAGATGGCTCGTCAGTGTTGTGGGTTAGTGCCACATCGCCGCTAGTTGAGGAACTTTGGTAAGTAGTATTAGGGGTGGTGGTGGGGTCCAGGGGGAGGCACACCACCCGGTCTTGCGACAGCAGCACCGTGCCAGACAGCACAGACACCATCAACATCAGGACCACCAGGTAGTCCATGAAAACTTCCCACCAGGGCTTCAACAGTTTGGAACTGCTCTGGTGCTCGTTCAGAGATGCCAGCTCTGACAGGGAAAACATGGCAACGTCTGGGTCCTATAAGGATGGTGGTAAAAAGAACTTATACATGGTGAAGGCCAGGACCTCTCACATCAGCTGATGTTGTGATATGGGAAGAAGAGTCTGCACTTTCATTTTCTGTGTCCCACAAAATAGTAAACAACCAATGTTTCAGCAGGGGCCCTGTCTTCAAGTGATATAAACAAAAGTTTGACAGTGAGATGAAAATGGAAGAATAAAATCAGAAGTAAAGAGAACCTAATCTCAGCCTGATGCAGCTGACCATGGTCAGGCCAATAAATAACACTGCTAAACTCTTAAACAAGCCCTTCTTCTGCAAGTTAACATGCTTGCAGGTGTCTCTGGATACGATTTATGATAATAAGATAATATGTGAAATGTTGTTAGGCTTTGGCCGAGTGTCTGTGTTCAGTGTTTCCTGCAGAAAAATCGTTAGGCAAGTTGGTGGTGGTAACACAGCTGTGAGTCTTTCTTACTCAGTTTTTTTAATTAGCAATAACTATAGGCCTATACTATATATATGTTGACCTGTTGCCTTGGGGCGGCTACAGGCTACAAGGATGTGGTCAGGTTGTGGATGGAGCGCAAGGTAGGGGCTTGTGGAGCTTGGCTCTGAAAAAGCCTGTTTTTTTTTGAACCAGCCCTTTCTGCTTAAAATGCTGCCCGCCTCTACTTGCAGTGACGCTGTTTGACCTGCAGGTGTCGCTGATAACCACTGTACTCACTCCTGAACTCAGCTTACAGCTTGGTCCTGATGAAATGAATCAACACAATAGAATATTGATTTCTCAGCCAAGACGACCGACTTGCTGAGGCGACCCACCTTGCCTATAAAGAGCTGTGGTCCTATTAATGGTGATCTGAGTAAAACGCCCTGCGCTAACCCCATGACACATATTGTCTTCTATCAACCTATCAGCACCCAAATAGGCCTTGGAAAACCTTTTGATTAATGAACTGGTGAAGAAGGTTGTGGAAAAAAAACCTTCCGAAATTAACACAATATTTTAATAATTCTACAAACAAAGCATTCATTTAAGGGAAAGTCATCTAAGCAGGTGTCAACAGTTATCTTGTGCCTACTGTTATTAACCTCTTAGACTGTTTATTTTACAGCGTCCACCTACCTGGGTAAAATTACTTGTTCTGACACTTTTTTCCTCAGATGTTTCCCCTTTTCCCCCAAAGTAACAGGCTCTACTCGCATCCGCTCTACAGCAACTTCGTTCCGGTGCTGTCCGGTTCTCCCGTGAAAAGCTCGTGAAACTTTGCAACAAACTCTTCAATTGGCGGAGACTAATGTTGGCGCAGGGGCGGCTTTCAGACGGTTGTCATGACAGGAGAGGATGGCGACGAAGAAATCTAATTGAGCAGCCCGTTCAAGGCCCAGAGGAAATGCCTTAACTCTTTCAATCCCACGTCTAAAACCAACTATAGTAATCCTTCAACACATTTTAACAAGATACCATACAGATATCAGAGCATAAACCACATTTTATAGGAATATCATAGTGATAGTGTATAGAGTGACACTATTCAAAATACCATCAAGTACGATAGTCGCTATGAACTCACTCAAGTGTAGCACAACTACTGTAGAAGTGCCTATAGCAATATTATCGTGATAACATGGGAAATAAAAACAACAACAACCATAAAGTAGGATAACGTGATTTCACTTTTGGGTACCGCAGACACACTACACACAAATCCCTGTAGGAATATTGTAGGAATATTCGTTAGGGGAAGTCCTTGAAAATGAGGGGAAAAGTCTCCTTGTTTTGACATTCGTCTTTTCTCTACTTTACACCTCCAGGTGATTCAGTGGATCGATTTAGATATGGCAGGTTTGGTCCTACGACAGTCCAGTTTAGTGCAGGGGGTTAGTGCAGATTGCATTGCTGCTGCTGTTTTTCTTTGGGTACTTTATCACAAACACATAAACACTTTAAGTCTGAGCATCTCTCTGTCAGGTCGACATTTGGGAAATGAATTGTGTTATTTTAATTGTATACTGGATACGTTTATTATATGGTAATCTCGTGCATTAATACTTTATATCCACCAGGGGTCAGTGATTTCACAATTTTGGCAATGAAACATCCCATTGGATGTCAGTAACCTGACCTCTGCCTGAGTTCTCTATTTGTAGCTCTTAAATGCAAATGTACTGTCCAACCCATATCCACACATCAACTATGAGTCTGTTGACCCTCCATTTGATCTATTTATCAGTATTTATCTATTTCTATTTTCTCTTATGTGTTACTGTACAACTCTCAGCACTTCTGTACAAGACATTAACTTTTGGTTTGCTCATATTTACTGAGAGCTTACAACAATGCACACTGACTCCAATGTTCAGAGGAAAATTGTGAAATTAACCAAGTGTGTGTGTGTGTGTGGTCATATTCATGAGTGTATATTATGAATGTAATGCAGGTGTGTGCTGTTTCCCTTGAATTTGGGCCAGGAGGAATCTGAAGCAAAGACTCAAATTGACGGTGAACCACAATGTGATATACTCCACACAGCTGCTTTGTGTGTTTAGTGTACATTTATGTGTGCATGTGTGTACTGTATACTGAGTGTGTGTGTGAGAGAGAGAGATAGAAAGAGAGAGAGAGCATGGTAGTTGTTTGTGTGTGTGTGTGTGTGTGTGTGTTTGAGAGAGAGAAAGTGTAATGGGTTATAGAGCGCAAAGAGTGAAACAGGGTCTAGTTGCAGCCTTGCACTGGTGGCAGACGGCATGTGTGAGAGAGGCATGCACGTGCTGCTGCAAGAAAATTCTCAATATTGAGTGTGAAGCTGAAAATGTGAAGAACAAGAAGAACTCATCTGACTACACATTATCAATACCTGCAACTCTGTACAAATTCCACCCAAAATAGATACCAGCATTGTCATGTTTTTGACACTTGTGAGGTCTCAGGAGGGCATTCACAATACAGTGCTGTGGTAGTGACTGCCCTTCTGTCAACTTCACTTATTTCTAATTTCACTTTCAGTTACTGCTCACCAGTGTGAACTACAGCATGAGCTCCTCTGATCAACTCTGAGGATGAGAGAATGCAGAAGGGCTGAGCGTAGGTGGAAAAACACCAAAGTTAAAATCCACTACTTTCATATGAAAGACTTGTTGTCTTATTATAATACATAAATAAGGATGCGAGAGCTGCTTTTTTTGCCAAACTAATTTCTACCATTAAGAATAACCCTAGATTTTCATTCAGTACTATTGATCACTTTGTCATCTCTGTTCCCTCTGTGGTTCCTGCTTCCTCTGTTGACAAATGAGAAATATATTTATCCATCTTTCTCGAAAAGGCTAATGTTATGAGATCTAAGATTATGTCCCCGTGCCTTGCTTGTATTTTGTAATTTGCACATGTGTAAAAAGTTTTTGAAGCTGTAGAAATATTTTGTGTAAGTGTAATTAAAATTTGTGCAGGAATATTTTCAACAGTGAGGTTTCACAAAGCCTGAGAGACGGACGCACAAATTTCGAATTTTGACCCTGTTTTTATGCCTGAGCTGACTAGCCAATCAGCAGGTTGCCCACTGACCATCCATTCAGAGGAAGCCAAATCGGAGCATGTGCATGCTGGAGTCAACATTGTATTTTAAAGAGTCTCTGGCTTCTCTGGGATAATCTAGTCCAGATTTGACAAGTCTAGGTATAGTGGTTTTTGATCTGGACCTGGTTCACTGTGGTCTAAATGTGAAAAAAGCAGTGAAATCTCCCCTTTTTGCATTTTCACAAATAGAATAAAGGGTTCACAAACCAGAAAGTGTGTTTTAAATAATCTTTAGCCTCTCTGGGATAATCTAGTCCAGATTTGACAAGTCTAGGTATAGTGGTTTTTTGATCTGGACCTGGTCCAATGTGGTCAGACAGCGTTAAGGCTTTATCTAAAATGTCTAACACGCTTTCACAACAGTAAGAGGTGCAAAAAACGGAGGATCGTCGCTCAGCAATGTAAGTTAAGTTTCCCTTAACTTTCCCCTTACCTGCCGAATCAGAAGCTACGAATCGGAAGCTAACTTCAGCCTCGTGTAATTAACCCACCTGACTCCAGCATGCAGATGCTCCAGTTTGGCTTCCTCTGAATGGATGGTCAGTGGGCAACATGCTGGTTGGCTAGTCAGCTCTGGCCTAAAAACAGGGTCAAAATTCGTGCTTGTAACTCGTAGCTTGTCGCTTGTCACTTCAGTCTCGCATACACAGATAGGAAATTTGTGCGTCCGTCTCTCAGACTTTGTGAAACCTCACTGTTGAAAATATTCCTGCACAAATTTTAATTACACTTACACAAAATATTTCTACAGCTACAAAAACTTTTTACACATGTGCAAATTATATCTCTGCACACAAAACT
>OOFE01041432.1:2169-36021 GCA_900323365.1 Monocentris japonica | reverse complement strand
GACAAAAGCAACTTCTCTGGTTCCTGATTCTCACGTCAATGGTGTGAAAGACTAAAAATTCAACACTTCATGTTTTCAAATTTAGTTCTTACAATTCAAATTCTGTTCTCTGTGACACACATCCAGGAAACAAATTCAAATGAATGCAATTCAAATTCAATATCTGGTGGCACTAATCTCAGCCCATAGTGGGCTATCAATTGCCATCTTCTTAAATATTACTATGCCTATAAAGTAGTTGGAAAGGTTTTGCAAAATTCTGATCAAAAACAGATATTTTGAACTCTTATGTCATTTTTTCCTTGTACAGTATTGCAACAATTCCCAACACAATACATTCTGTCCATAGGCTAATAACAGGTGTGTATGGGAACAAAGTGGGCACATATTTTTTGTTGACTTTGTACATATTGTTTCACTGTGGTCAGGAGAGCTCGATTTCAACAATTTCAGTTTTTGACAGAAAAGCAATCTTAGAGATATAAACAATCAGCCAGTCCACACTGCAAATTGAAACTGTTAATGGGGGCTATTTACAAAGCCTAAGTGTCTATTGTTAAAAACTGTCAAGTTTACAAGGATAAATTGAAGCTGTCTGGTGTAAGCCTATCAAAGTATTCAGTATGACCCACTGCAGCTTGTTTGACCTGTAACCCCTAAACCTTAAAAATGAAAATGAACATCATCCTAATCTAATGGGCTGTCCTCTAATTGGTACATTTACTATGACAGCTACTAACAAAAACATTAAACAAGCCTGTTTGCAGCTCCGTCTCTGTCCCTCTCCCCACACACACTCTTATTCTCTCCTCTTCTCTTTCCACCAATCTCCTTCAACTCCCTCCCACTTCTTTCTCTGAGAGTTACGTGCCAGGTCAGCCAGCCCCGTGCTCTCACTGCAGCAAAGACAAAGACAAGGACTGAGAGACCTCCATCATTCAGTGATCTTTCACTCAAAGAACTACAACTCCCATTAATATTTAGTGGGAGATGAATGTTTTTTCAGCCTTTTGTTCCTGCTTTTGTGTTCATAATCACATCCTTGATCGTTGTTGATCAGTTGTTAAGTCAGTAGCCTGGCCCACATGTGCTGTGGCCAACTGGAGGACCCTGGAGCAGAAGAGACAGAGCCTAGGTCTGGGTAAGGGATGCATGTACAGGAAATTGAACAGGCAGTGATACCATCTGAGGCATCTGCTCTCTTAACACTTATGTCCCTAATGTCTCCCAGACTGGGACAGGGAGCACACGGCACTAATTTGTGCACATCACACTGAAACAAACCAAAGTGAGCAAAAGAAGCCTGAGGTGCATTGTGTCTTCACTCTTGGTTGGAGATTCACTTCTAAATGACGGAGCTGCTCAGGGAACACAAAGTCAAAAGGGGTTGAGCCTAAAATAAATGGTTAGCACAGTCTGGGTGCAGGTCAGTGATTAGTATGTGAAAGGAGTAATAGAGAACAAGGGTTTTACTAATCCAGTAGACAAGAGTGAACACACACAAGCCACTAAATCCCACACTGTGCTCAGGCCTCAGACTGAGCCAGTCTAATCAATCTCAAGCATCCTTGCCCAAATACAGAAATGACCCCGATAACTCAGCCATCACCAACAGCACAATGTCTCATAAGTCACATACATACGTCAACCACAACACTCAGTGCTACATCATCATTCGCACCCAGTATTGTTACCATAACTCACATGGGCTGTCCACAGTGTTGCACTGCATCATGATTCACATGGCTTGGGCTTTGTAGAGTGCATTTACACTCACAAATCACCAGTGACATCTACACATTACTTTGGCAAGATTACTAGTATTGTAGCTTACATCTAGTCTTTTTAAATAACAAGCACGGCACCATAAATAATGGTGATAGCAGTGAATCTTGTGTACACAGGAAAACATTTAGGGGATTAAAAACAGAGCCATGTCAATGCTGACACTTGTGTGATCTAAAAGTATAAGTGTGAAAAGTGTGCTGTGCTGCTCAGGCCCCTCTGTCTGAGGTGTGAAAAGATGTTCTGTTTTTGTTCAGTGCTACAAGTGTATGGATGAGAGGGAGGTTACATTCAGACAGCAGCGCTGACGCAGCAAGATACTAAATAAAGACGAGGCTCAGATTACGTTTAGGGAACACAGTGGCTTTAATTCAACCTGCATGGACTGTGTTGTGATGCTGTACCAAATAAGAACACAACCCTGGTTCTCTTGACTGATCCTTAACCTAACAACTTCATACAGTAGGGAAGACTGAATTTTGAGACAAACAAAAGCAGTCAATTTGTGTTAGTGTACACTAGTCTATTCATCTGTTGCAGTAATAGCACAGTATTGTTTAATATTGCTCATTGAAACTTTAGAAATTGAGGTCATGCTAATGCGACGTTGACTAAAATAAAATTGAAATAATAGATGAAAGATTATTTAAAATGACAAATGTGGGAATACGTCAGAAAGCCAATCAGTCTTACTTGCTGGTGAAACACTCAATTGTACTGTATGCACCTGAAATTCCACCAATATTTAAGGAAGTCATTTTGATTCAGAGACCTAAATAACACCCAGTCCTACTCTCTGTGTTAGCTCCAGTATCTGTTGTGGCTTTAAAGTGGCTCTTATTTGGATACTTATGCCTGTACTGTGATATGAAAACATTAATAACATTATATTTGATGGTTTGGGTGATAAAAACAGTCAGGTGACGAATTTTCATTCTTAACATTTCGGGAATCTATCAAGGATACCTCTCTCCATTAGGCTGATTTATTAAGCTCCAAGGACACACAAGAGTCTACCTGCCGTAGAGCAAGGGCACAGTACATCACATTAACAGTAGTCAGGGTTGGTACACCACTCACAGATCATGGATCAAGCCCCAGGGCCCAGTGGAACTCAAGAAAACCTTATGTGAAACAAATTACAGCAGCTTTTAGGATTGTCATTGTGATCCCAGCATACATTGAATCAGAAAACCTTCAAAAACAAATAATACCAGAAGGGTGAGATCTCAGGGAACCAGGGAAAGCCAATCTCCTCTGATGGGATGTTACTATCTCGTGGGAACAACCAAGTGACTGACCAGAGAGAGCCTGTCTCCCTGACTTAGAACATAGTAATCACATTAGGGTCATCCACCACAACTGGAACTAAGCTACAGCTGTCTGTCTCATCCTGAGCATTAGGAACAACAATCTTAAAAAGGAAAAACAAAACACTGTAACTCTGTTAAAAAAACAGCTATTGGCGATGTATCTTGTATTTCTGGGTTCATTTTGTTGATTGGCAGTGCTTTTTTTTCATATTCCCAAGATTAATTGGCCAAATGTAGACGACATGACGTTAAGTCAAGATATTTCCAGTGCAGCTACAATGGAGTTTAATAGGGAAAAAAATTCAACAATCTAAAACATCAATGAGACCCACCATTTTGCACTGACGTTCAACAATCATACTGGGGGAAATCCATAGTCCTTACTTTCATTGCATCATTTTTCATAACCCTATTAACCCTGACTACAATAAACTGACTTCAATTGTGATATCCAGAATAATGCAGCTGTCACAATCTTCTACATTAAAAATAGGTTACAAAAATTTTGTTTCCAGCCCTACACGGTGTCCTTCAGCTCACACGGGCACCGGGAGCTGAGGAGGAGGAAAACACACCTGCTAAACAAGTGCATGTGACAAATACACTGACTTCCTGACACCTGTGTGTGGGTGTGTGTGTGAGATGCCCCTCGGGAGGTCCAAAACAGGGCTAATGAAGCTAGACAGGTTGCTAAATCTCAACTGCAGAATGATTACTGAGCTCAATTTAGGAAACACTCCCACTGGAGCATGCAACAGACCTTATAATGCTCAGATGTTGTGGAGATTGGAGAGTCAGGAAATGCCTCAGTGATTTCAAAAGTGCAGAATCACAAGTGCAGAATACCTCAGAGAATTTGAGCTAAACAATTAGAAATATTTAACCAAGCCCAGCAAACCAGACGTCTATTACTGCCAGTGTGCATCAATCACATTTAGCTCAAAGTTGGGGCAGTATCACTGATTAATCCAGTCATTGTATGCCCAGCCATCCTGGTGGGGGGATGCCTCTTTGAATTGCCCCACTCAAGGTTTCTTCCATTTTTTCTCCTATAGGGTTTTTCCTTTTCTTCATAGAGTGCCTTAAGGCCGAGTTATACTTCTGTGTAGATACACGTAAACGTCTCAGTGTAGCTATGCAGAAAAGGGTTTTATGGGTGCACACCTCCCAAATCTCAACAATGTGTCACGCATAGCTGCGGTTGTGTGTGTCAAACAAGCGCTGATTGGTTGAGCAGGGGAGTACAGCCGGTAGTGTCGGGGGTTTGGCCAAGACCCAAAACAAAACTAAATCAAACAGAATAGCAATGGAGCAGTTTGAGGAGCGACTCTTAGATGAGGTTCGCAAAATAAATAGACAAAATAAGAAAAAATAAAATAAATTGATCGACTACAATATAACGAGCACGTCTCTTTGTTTACACTTTCACAGGGGGTAAAAACGGGTTTCCGTATCTGGATTCTTCTTCGTTTTCTGTACTGTTAGTTTTAGTAAATGTGACACTACCCCCTAGTGTTCAAAACGCCAGAAAAACTACAATGCCAGAAATTAAAACTAACCTTGAGCCAAGCAACCTGAGGGAAAAAATATTAAGAGTATGAAAGTATGAAGTATGAGTATGAAATATGTGCAGTATCAAATAAATTACAGCGTATTTACATGAAGTGCAAAAATGTGCAGTATTCACATTAGCTAACTACAGAGAGCAACGCATATGTACAAGGTATTTAGACATACAGACATGCATTGTAAAAAATATTAAATAAATAACAACACTAAAATACACCTTCCATATGTATTCATTTTACAGATATAAATAAGATGTACAGAATTTGCAGATTTGGACATGTGTATTACTAGCAGTCCACCATATCAAAAACTCCAGATGGAGGTAGCATATGTTCAAAAAAGTCGCAATGCATGCATTGACGTCTGTTCTCATTATCCCTATCATAATCAGAACATATTTATGAATGGAGACATCGTACATACACATGTACCGTGTAACATATGTACTGTTATATACATATATACTGAAACAAACTGCAAGCAAATGCCGTTTAGAGTAGTCCAGAGCATAGGAATACAAATATGTATCCAAGGTAGTTAGTAGGCAGAGCAAGCACCCCGTTTCAGCACCTTCCTATTTGGTTGGGCTTCATTTCATTGCAGTTACTGCCCTAAAAGTGGCTCTACAATTTACTGTCAATGCAGCATGTCCAGGATTTATTGTGTGATGATGACATCATCAAGAGGCGTAATGGTTCCTTTGTTTCACTGGGAGACACTTGTTCATGTTCATAAATCTGGACTAAACATGATCTGAATAGCATTCATGAAATCTGTTTTAGGGTGGATTTTACCTTTAAGGCTACATGAGATAAAAATATGGCAAACATCCTCCATTAGTGTTTCACATAGTCAAGCACTTCTACAAATCACAGGTTTCTAGAACATATTCTGCAACCCTTGTTGTAGTATCTTACAGTCATTTGTCATGTCGTTTTTAGTATTGTTATTAGTATTGTTTGTGGGCCTTGGGCAAGCAAATTCTAACCAGTCCATCATTCATCCTATGTCTCCAACATATAAGATAACACAAGATAATAAGGAGCTTTATTACCAATCTCGCCTTGTCACACAAACACCCATCTCATCACAGGACAAGCCTATTGTGTTGACAATACAAGTTATGCTATTAAACAGCAGCACTTGATACAGAGAGCTACACTACTCAAGGACACAGGAATTCCTTGCAGACATCTCAAGAGAGGCCAAGCTTTTCTGCAGTGTACAGGTACCAGCCCAGTGAAAGACTCACTAGCACAGAAATCTGCTGTTCTCTTCACTGCTGCTTGTTACAGAGCATTCAACAGCTTACTGCACCAAACCAAACCCCTGCAGCCTGTCTCTCATGTGCTTTCTCCCCAGCCTTGGACCAGAGCCCATGGGCAGGAAAGCACACACACACACACACACAAACATGTACAAGCATACAAAGGCATTCACACAAACACCCACACCACCCAGCCACAGCATTCACACAAACACCCACTTTATGACTGTGAGAAGTATATGCATACATATATGTGTATATACACAGGAGAAAAGTTAACGCCTGGCTTCAGGGTGTCGCTGAGCCTGACAGTAACTGCAACAGATGGAACTACAGCAGCATCGGCAGGGGCAGGTTAGGTGAACTGGACTCAAAGCTCCTGTGTGTGTGTTTGCCCATATGAGCGATCTTGCATGCATGCCTTTCACCCTTGCTATTTTAAGGTGGTTCTTTATAAAACCGACAGCATGGCTAGTCCCCGGGAAGAATTCAAGAGGACAGAGCATGCATAAAACATGACAGACAAGCAGACAGAGAGAGAAGAGCAGTGGAGTAGAGAGAGCGAGAGAGAAAAATGCATTCCAGTGTAATAAGGTATGCAAAGATGGTTCTCAATGCAGCAACAGCAGCATCCACAGTATTGATAGCCAAGGAGACAGTCTGACTGACCTAGAGAGGGAACCTACTCTAGCCTACTGTGTGACAATGTTTAACACTGCATACAGATAGTATGGCATCTGCTCCCCTGTAGCAACACACACACACACACATTATTGTTACGACTCACTGACAGACCGGAGGTGGGAAAGAGAGGCAGGGTGAGAGAGGGAGAGTGAGAGCAAGAGAGAGGGGTAGAGAGATGCTGAAGACATGTAGCCTAAGACTTAGCAATGATGCTCTTAAAACACCCACCTCAGTCTGCTGCCGATTCCTGACGCAGTGAACCAAACCGGGAATTGAATGAAGGATAGCTGTGATGGAGCAGCGGCCAAATTCCAAGAGGATGAGAGGGAAAATGGAGAGAGAGAGAGAGGAGAGGAAGGAGGAATGATACAAGACTGGTGAATTTGTTTGTGTGAGATGAGCATGTATGTCTAACAGATAGAGGACTGATAGAAATCTAGACAGAGACAGACGGACAGAAAAGAAAGACTGACACAAGAAAGACAGAAGGGGGATAGGGAGCAGGGAGGAAGTAAGAAAGAAAGAGAGATTATGAATGTGTGAGCTCAGATAGTCACTGAGGAGAGCAAATGCATTAAAGGCAACGCCCCTCCCTCTTTCAGTCACACACACACACATGCACTGTCAGCATTTGAGTAAGCATGCATTCGGTGAAACGGAGGGAGTGAACTGGCAATGGAGAAATAGAGGAGGGGTTGGAGAGAGGAAAGCAAGGAGGACGCATGTGGGTTCAATTTAAATTTCAATGACAAGACATTCCCTTTCAGAATTGACTAAAAATTGATTGGCTGCATATCAAGTGAATACTGCTCAGCTAGCTGGCTCTAGCTCGGGGGTTTTACATGACGTTTATGAGCTCTTTGCAAACACTGAACCAAGATGTAGGAAATTGCTGTTCCAACACACAAAAAGCCTAATCCTCATCATGCCAGAAGGGGACAGCAGGGTGGTAGGGAGGGCCCAGGTTCAAGCCCCAGCAAGGATTTAAGAAGCCAATCGTAATGCTCGCGAATGAATCCTCATCTTAGGACATTCAAAGGGGTTTTTGTGAAATTGACACCATGTATTTGTTAAAAATACTAGCACAAGTCAATGGGGTACGAAGCCATTGCTCTCAAAAACACAAGTTTTCTGAGAGGAAGGAAGAGAGGAAGACCATGACAACTTTGTAGGGAATTCCAGGGTTGGCCAAATCTGTTTTCAGTGCACAGCGGAGTGCCCTGGGCATCAGGTAACTGAACAGGTGGCAGGGAGTTGGGCTCAGTGATGATGCCTTTGGAATGGAACATAGCCCAAGTCTTATTATGCGTTTCTGCAGGCTACTTTCAAAATATTAACCAAGCCTGATGGGTGGGTAGTAGTCTGGTATCAACTTGAGATGAGTTAGTGCTTGTAT
This sequence comes from Monocentris japonica, assembly GCA_900323365.1. Taxonomy (NCBI): domain Eukaryota; kingdom Metazoa; phylum Chordata; class Actinopteri; order Trachichthyiformes; family Monocentridae; genus Monocentris; species Monocentris japonica. The sequence goes on along the minus strand of OOFE01041432.1, from coordinate 28,007 downwards.
GTTAGAAATAAGTGTAGTACTACATCTCTGCCCTTAATGACATTCCTCTGCCCTTTAAGGGCAGAGGAAAGGCCCAATAACCAGTCTCAACTTGGCTAATTAGACACAGTCAGCCAAGGATTTTGATATTAACCAATTAGCACCAGCTATAATAGTAATGAGATTTTGGCCTGGCTGTTTACTAACATCTTAACTGAAGGGGTAAAACATAAATGATGTCAATGAATGACAAATCTAACATTCTCTATCCAATTTGCAATCGAGCTGTAAGCACTCACAATCGTTGCTGTGCTCTTCCTCTTAACGTTTATGTCAGTGTGGTGTTCAGCTCAGTTTCCTCTGCTGCTGTGTTAACGCATTGTGTGTGTGTGTGTTTTGCCCAAGCCTGGGGGCACTGTTACAGCTTCACTGTTGCGCACCACTGTCCTTGGCCTCTCTGTCAGAGCTCCAGCCCGGTCACGGCATCTCCAGCTTCCAGCCAGGCTGCGGTGCCATGGCTCTTTCCTCTGTACTCATGACACCAAGCATAAAGGGGGAGTCTGCCAGACACTCTGACAGGACCAGACAACCATATCTTAACCCGGACCTAAACAATAGTTGCTGCTTCCTAAGAGCTTTGCTTGAGTGTTGGACACCAAAACACCGACCCAGCACAAGGAAAATGCCTATTGAGGCCCATGTACCCGTCAACACTGACATGATTTATGAGAGGCAAATGTTCTATGGAGTCACCCAGTGTTGCCATAGCATCAAGCATCTACTGTTGCCTTATGAAATCAATGAAATCATGCTGGGTACGTGATGTTGCACCATCTGCAACTGGGGCCTCCACACAGCACAATATTAGGTTTACATGTGCATGTTCCACCATCTCCTGTAAGTTCCACAGACTTGGTCTCACTCTCAGTCATGCCCTTGCAAAGTTCACACCTCTACCTCCATGGTTCACACAGGATGTATGGGAGACTCTGTATCATGCATGTCTAATGCAGCTTGCCTGGAATGTAATGATGATTATGTTATCCTCTGGAGCTTCGCCAGACAGCTGCATGAGGGCAGGGTGATGTTCCTGTGTTCCTGCCAGGTGTTTAAGTGTTTGCCCTCCTCACTACCAGCTGGGCAGTTCAAATAACAGCCCATTAATGTTAACCCATTCTGGAATAAAGAGGCCCCATAATCTGGCTGCAGGTTTAAAGTGGAAATACACTAGAGGAAATTCTGGCCAATTACAGCCAGATTTCCCTCCTTCCAAGAATTGGGGCGGCTCCACGATCTAGGGCTTCGTCAGGACCAAGTATCATCAAGGATTCTTCCAAATTAGCACAGGTCCTGTAGTGTGTGAGTATTTAAGATTCAACCGGACACTGTCCTGTCCACCTTCATTGTTGTTTTGACTAAAATCACAAATTCACATTGGTTTGCGCAAGTTCCTGTGAGACTAGGGGTCCTGATATGTCAAAAATCTATTCAGAAATCTTAATCATATCATTTAGTGTGTGACCCCTGACCCTAACTCTGTCATCTAGTGAGAAAATTAGACTGTCAATCTGTGATACAATGTGTTTTCATGGTCGGTTAGGATTATAAAATTTGTCTAGTGTGTTGCTAGCTTTACCAAAGTGAACCATAATACAGTGTATGGAAACATAATAAACATATGACAATTTTATCACAAATTAGGACCTCTGTCCTAGTATTAAACTAATACAACCTGAAAAGAAAAAAGTCACAACTTGACAGGAATTGAACTCTGATTTCCAATTCATGGGCATGAATGGAAATTCTGCAATACTACACCACTACAGATATATCGAGCACCAGTAATTATAAAACAGAATTAGCTTAAAAATCATCAACAGTCTACATTGAGTTCATGGTCATTCTCTCAGCCCCACATTGACTCTGAGGTCCTATGGGGTTTGCTCCAGAGAAGGCCATTAGGTCTGTAGTACTCCCGTCTGTATTGGGTCTCACTGGGATCACCACACACAGAGCAGCGACAGGTATTAACCAAAGAAATTAAAAGGCTCTAAGGAATTACTCTATAACTTCTTGTACTACACAGCAAGCCGCACAATCCTCTCTCAGCTCCCGACAAGGTAGATTAGAGCGTCAAGGTGCAGCATTGACATCTCTCTCAGACAGACAGCAACGCTGTGGGGGTGATGGTATGCAACTGCTATAGTTCTGTTTTCTAAACTAAATCTCCGACTCTCCAACTCACAGCTCTACAGTCCCTGGACGTGACAGCTTTTTCTCTTAAAACTATAGGGATGTGAGCTAACCTATATCTGGAGATCATAATTGGGGAATAATTATGCCATAGAAATAGAATTCAGCTACAAGGCAAAAGTAGCACAGGATCATTTAATATAAAACCTATGCTACAATTATTCTCTATTGTACTCTCATCCACTACAGGGTGGGGAATCGTACATTTGGGCCATGGCTGTACATTTCTCTGCTCTGTTAGTCATTTCAGCAGGAAACAGACATCATTTGGTGGGCCCACTCTATTCTGAAACTATTTTTGGTGTAAAAATAGTAAAGTGGCTGGAAAATGTCCCTGATCTACTTTAATCAATCATAAATAAACATATGCTCAGACCCAAAGGGAGCCCATACAGGATTGTTTATACCATTGCCGAGTGAACTGTAACAATGACCATAGGCACCAGAGTCTATGTCATTGCCACTGCTCTATTGATAAGCTATGTTTCATAATTTCCCCTCCTCGTGGATGCTAATGTGTACCAGTCTACCTGGAAGAATATTTAAGATTTTGCAGGGAATTGAAACCAAGAACTCCCAATGGACTCACTGGACCAAATGAAAGCAAGACACAGATGATGAGCCGATTATTAACGTTTTTTGCAACCAATATAATATGCAATCATCTCATCCCGGCTAGTTGTACTGTGAAATACTGAAAACAATCCCACATGTAGCATCACTAAGATTTAAAGCTTACATGCATGTCCCCTGTAGCCCCATTTTGTTTATGGAACTCCTAATTACATGATCACAGGAGAAGTGCAGACAACCTAATAACTGATAGTGATGACTGTAACATTGGACGACAGTTCAGCATTTCTCATTAACCTTTGCATTTGGAAATGTGCTAGATCTAAGACTAATGGTTCTCTGCAATTACCTTGTCATATTTGCTCCCAAAAATAAACTCCCAGAAATCACTCTGTAGTTGTAGATGCCATCTAAGCAGACTCCGCCAAACAATGTTTCTGGCAAAAAAAACTCTCAAGTGTAATTATTTCAGACAATAAGGTTGCAAGGCTAAATACTCTGTGGCTCAGTTAAAGGCCTACAATCTAACCAAACGCATTATCTATAGTGGTGGCTTCAATACCAAAATAGTATGGCATCGTTCACAAAGCTACTTTTCAAATCTTTGGTATAAACTTTCCTATCGTGTTATTTTCATGTCCATGTGTGTATGCAAGCACCTTGTTGAAGAATAAGACTTGCGGTTGGACACTAATCTCATTGAAAACTTCATATCCCACTGTAACTTAAAATACAGGCCCATTTTATTCTGAAGCAAACAAACAATACTAACCACCTATAGTGTCTCAAAACTGCATCACCTCTAACAATAATAGTAATGGTAGGGTATATTTTACATCTATTTTTGCCTATGAAATTGACACAAAATTATAGCAGCAAGGCCTGGATGAGAATATCTGTTCGATATGATTACATTCATTTAGCAGATGCTTTTATCCAAAGCGACAAAGGTACTTTGTCCCACAAACCAGAGACTGAGAGTCTCATGCTCTACCGACTGAGCTGCCCAGGCTGGACATCTTCATCATCACAATCATCATTCCTTGCAAATTGTCTATTGCCTTTACCATTTGTCAGTTGATTACCTGCAGAGCCAACTCAGGCAAGCAAAGTTAGTCTTCATTGTCCACAGGCCGGTGTAGGTGGGGATCTAAGCAGGAGATGCAAAATGCAGCACTCTAATTGCATCATTAGCCAAACCAATGACTCAGTCGCAGTGACTTCACCCTCACCTTCCCCCACACCGCCCCATCCAGAAATAGGGAGTCAAGCCTCAAGCTTTTTACAGCTCTGTACAGCTGCTCAAGCAGAATAATTCTAACATGTTATGTGCAACAGTGCAAAATGTTAACATTCCAGAAATATCCAACTGAAAACATTGCAGCATTAATGAGAATGTGCTATACGACTGTTATCAGAGCATGTTATCCAGCAACGACGCTCATCGTCTCTGGGAGAGTGGCATAGATTATTTCTTTATTTTGAAGCACATAAATTAATTTTATTTTGCTCCTGCAAACGATGCAGTGATGATTGCCTCAATGTGACAGGCACTTACAGGCAACTTACTTAGAACCTGGTTATACACAGGTACACACACACACTCATGAACTTGACTGATGTGAGCAACAGTGGCAATGATAGAATAAAACTCTCCTGGTGCATTCTGAGTCTTGCAGTCTGGAGAGGTTTTGTTTGGTTGCATGTTAGACCTGTGTACAGTGGTGGGTGAGAAAAGCCACTTGAGGTGGCCTGATATTTGAATTACCCGACTGCTCCGGCCCTGCATGCTTAGCTAACAATGACTAAGATTCTGTTTCCCAGCAGCTGAAACCGCAGTCTACCAGAAAGAGATATTCAGCAGCTGCAAGTAAAACAGCCACCCTAGAAGAATTTGATGTGCATGTCCTCTGTGGGTGAACTGAAAGTGGTGATGCCAACACTTTTCAATCTTCCTGTTTCAGGCATTAAAAGCAAAATGAAAGAATAATGTGACAGGCCTGTAGTTTCAGTAAGGCCTATCTCTCTATGATGATGCCAACTCGTGACGCAAAATGCTGCTCGAGACAGAAAGGCTCTGCTCAATTACTTTGCATCCACACGTTGATGAGAAATATAACCTTTGTATATGTATTATGAGGATCAAAAATTACATTAATGACAGTTTAAACCGACATTCACTTCACCTCAAAATCATGACATTTCCAGTAGCCCACATTTGGAGCATAAAGACAACAAGATCTGGTTATTATTTAGTGGTAGATCAGTTAATCGTTTATATTTATGATCTTAACGGCCCGTTTTCTCGTCATGACATCGCTACCTTTGAATGAAGAATTAATCTCGTTTCGGCTGCACTGTGTTACAGTCTATATGTTACAGTCTATGCAGCTGCTGAGGATGGAGCGCCTCTGGATCCAACGTCTCCATGTCGGTTCAGATCCGCAGAACCGGCTAACGCTTTCTCTACCGTTAAAATGAACGACGAACGGCTCTTGGCGTTAATCTGTGTCCCGTCTGCCCGCATCTTTGACTTATCGTCTAATACCTTGCGCTAACGTTACATCAGCTAGCTAATTTGAGAGATGGGTGTCAGTCCATTAACGTTATGCCACGGCAGCGAACTTACCGAGCTTACCACTAAGCAAGCTAACGTCGGCTAATCAAATCCACTTTTTTTAACGGCGAAACACTTGGCCATGTTGCTGTAATGTCAAAGCTACCGTTAACGTTACGATGTCCAACCGTTTCCTGACAGTGCTGTGATTAAGTACAAAACTGCTTCTTATACGTAAAAAAACAGATATTAAGGAATCTGAATAGTCTTTAACCTTTCTTGTAAGGACTAGACGTTGAAAAACATGTCGTTACTCGGGGAAATTCAAATCCACCCCCTACCTTCGGTGAATCTTTTCCTCTCCTTTCGTGTGTGTGAAAACCTTCTGGTGTTGACTGCTCCACTACCGCCACCACGCGCTCCAACAGAGCCCCGCCCTATTGGCTGCGGGTGTGCTCTCATTGGTTATTACAATTTGACTGCAACCAGGCCCAGGCCTTTCATTGGCCAAATCACCCGCCCATCTATTCCGATTTTATGTTTCCCGCGTTCTGCCTGATTTCGCAATACAGCACATTATGTACGTTTAGGTGTCAGACAATGAATGAGCATATTACCTATTCCAACAGGAATAGGACATTTAATTCGCAATGACCTCCAGGATTAATGTATGATAAAGCAAGAGAAAGAGAGGAACGGCACAATCTATGTTTTAATGACAAGGGCAAGTTGAACAATGCCATTGATGTCTAACTGCATCTAAATAACTAGTGCTTTGATATACTTCAAAACAAGAATTATAATGATAAAATGTCAATTTAACTTGTATCCATATTATATTAAACAATTTTAAAGTGCAGGGATACCTTTACTTGTCAAGTAAGAAAGATTAAAGAGGGGAATAATGCATCAGAACAAAAACAGTTGTGTCCCTTTGTGAGTGATTTGCCACTAGTGCTCTTTGATTATTGGTGCCAAGTTGGATTAGTTGACTTGATAGTGCCAGATTTCTACAGTTGATAGTGCTGCGTGCAGGTTAGTAGCAGACAGGGCTACAGTCAGTCTTTCATCATAAGAGGTGCTTTGACTTCAGCTACAACTTCAGCCCCCATGAGCTCCTCTACAATTGTTAGGGCAAACTCGAAACTGGTTCCTGGCCCACGGCTGGTGATGTAATGGCCATCCTTCTGTACTCGAGCCTCTGAATATTTGTAGTGATCTAGAAAAAGAAAACATAGGTTAAGTTACCATGGAGCTACAGTCCAAAAGCCATGCACAAGCCAGAAGTCACATTATAAGCACTTACACATAGAGAATCTAGTACCCATTTCAACTGACCCAATTCTAGTATGTTCTGTCAGAAATCCCTACACCTGCTTTCACCTCTCTTCTACTGCATAGTGTTGTGATGCTCTATGGGCAAGAAACACCTATTACAGCACCATCTACTGCCCTTTATAAATAATTGCAATTCCTTTCGTACCCCCGAGTTCCAGCAGCAAATGGAAGAGCACTAGCCGTATATTTCAGCTGATCTTTCAGCCTTTTGTTGGCACAGAGTCTGTTCGTACCTCCAGTCATCATCTTATCCTTCATGCCAGGGTGGGTGGTGACTGTGCTGCCATACCCAATGCCGTGTGCCAGTAGAGCAGTGGGACCTGTGGAAGGGCACAGTTGTTTCCAGTTTGTCAATCAGCTTCCCATTATAAACACAAGTGCTGTTGTTTGTGTCAGTCCAAGTCTTCATTTTCACACAGTTAAAAGAAAAACACAAAGTCCACTGAGGGAACAACAGCTTCAAATCATTTCCCTCCACCACAACAACAGAGCTATCACTTAATACACTTAAAAGGTTGTTAAAATACATATAAAAAATGTTATTAAGCGTTGCAACTGTTAATATGTTACAAATGGTTAATGTGTCTAATACAGGAGGAAATATTTGATGACAACACCATCTCTGAAAGACACGCTCATCTATAAAATTGTGTATGAGAATAAAGATGTACACTATATCGTTTCAGTCTCTCTCCGCATTCAGAAGAGTGAAAAAAAAAAAAAAAAAAAGGGAGAGGCTGAAGACATTGACTGCTGCTGCATTAACTTTGGCAATGTCCTAGCACTGCAGTGAGCTCATCCAAAAACTGTTAATAAATAGAAAGTTATTGATTATGCTCCTTGGCTGCCTTCCCATGCAGTCTACAGATTACACATTTCCCTGGCAGAGCAGCGGTCTGCCAGTTAAAGCCAAGCTACTCCTGTTACAGCTCGTCTCCACCCAGAGGACACCAGTCTGGGAGCGAGAGAGAGAGACACCGCCTGAATCAGACAGCGAGGAGAGGAGGGCAATGATAAGCATTCCTGTCTTCTCTCCAATGAATCCTCAAAACTGTGTGTATGATCGCTGTACATCTGTCCAGGGTAATGTGTTACTGTGAGCATTAATGATTTCCATGATCCTATACCCAGATGGACTAATACCAGGGCACACAGAGGAGCCTACGATAACAAAATGACCCTGCTTTCAGTCAGAGCACTTTTCCAACAGCCTCGTTTCGCAAAATATGTCAAGAAAATAATTTCCACGTTAAAAGGCAGGATAATACGGTGCCCTCCATAATGTTTGGGACAAAGGCATGCCTTTTATTTGCCTCTGTACTTCACAGTTTTAGATTTGTAATCAAACAGGTCACATGTGGTTAAAGTGCACATTCTCAGATTTTATTAAAGGGTATTTTTATACATTTTGGTTTTACCATGTAGAAATTACAGCACTTCTTATACATAGCCCCCCCCCAGTCCAGTCTTCCTTGGACTGCCAGTCCCTTTACGGTTACTAAGCTCACCAGTTCTCTCTTTCTTCTTAATAATGTTCCAAACAGTTGATTTTGGTAAGCCTAATGTTTGGCCAATGTCTCTTACTGTTTCCTTCTTGTTTCTCAGTCCGTATAATGGTTTCCTTGACTTTCATTGGCACAACTCTGGTCCTCATGTTGACTAACAGCAAAAACAGACACCAAAAGGTGACCAAAAGCCTAGAATCAAGACTGGATGCTGAGAGCTCCCTTATATATGCTCTAACAAAGCAATTAAACACACCTGAGTGATCACAAACATTATGATGCCTGGAAATGGGGGGGGGGACTAAAAAGTGCTGTCATTTCTACATGGTAATACCAAAATGTCGAAAAAGGGCATTTAATAAAATTTGGGAATGTAGGCTTTAACCACATGTGAATTGTTTGATTACAAATCTAAAACTGTGGAGCATAGAGGCAACTTTTTAAAAAATGTGTCTCTGTCCCAAACATTATGGAGGGCACTGTATGTCTTGCTGCTGGTACCCTTGCTGGCAGGTTCATTATACAGTATATTCCTGTGAGGATTTCAGTCATTTTCTAGGACGCCCTTCACTCCACACTGCCACATGAGTCCTCTCTGTCCCTATTCACAATGTCCTTGCAGTGTCCTTTCTCAGCACAAGCTGTCAAATAAAATATGGGTGCTGGTGAGCTCACTCATGGGCTGTTATTAATCAAACCCTTTTAGTCTATATGCCAAAAAGGGGACACAAATGACCAGAGATGTATGAGTCATAACATGTCTGTTGTCTGTTAATACTGTACCTATTTTACATGATGATAAATGATAATGCTACATTATGTTCAGAATTAACTTAAAATTAAGAAACAAAAAGAAAAGCAGTTTAATGTGTGTGGTAAACACTATTCATCTGAAAGTATTACTAGGCCACATCCAGTTATTGAGATGTCAGTGATTTTGAGTCCCCTGATAATCTGCCATGTCCATACTTTCAGTAAAACCTACACCTCCAGCTTTTATTTCCTGTCAAAAACAGATAATTCTAGTTAGGAGTGAATCCAAATTGGATTGGATTCTGCTGGTACATACTACCCAGTTCATTCATTTATATTACTAGATTGTCATACTGTTTTGATCTGATATGGAAAAATTGATTTAATACATTCATCACTTTATTCTTCATGGAAATGCCATTTTACGTATCAACCACTAGAACAACCTGCTCTGTTAAAGATGACTAATTCACAGCTTTCTGAATCAAAGCCACATCATGATGTTAAAATCCGGGGGCCTATCGCATTCAGTCCCTGGACCTGTAAAATCAAACCCATATGCAGGCACCGTTATAATAGGTTGGTCCCACAGGTCCAATATAAATATCGCTTTTGTTCAGTTAACCAAACCATACCTGCACAGAGGGCCGCAATCAAGCCTTTCCTGCCATCTTGATCCTTCAGAACCTCCTTCACAGCAGGAGACTACAGAAAAAAACAGCATGGAAAGATACACAATGAGTTATTTGTGGCCCGTGCACAACGTGTGTGATTGCTTTACATATGTGCTGACTTTGCTACAAACACTCCCCTGTGGTATGGGGAATAAGAATAAAAGCCACAATGGGGATGTTTATTTTCTAGTACAGTCAATCACTTTCCAATACCAGTGCTGGAAAAACAGCACGCTTGTATATTTGTAATATCATTTCTGAAGTCCCAATGATTTCTTGCTAAAAGGAAGTAAGTACAACTGAGAATACTGAGGATAAAATATCAACAGAAATATGGATGATGACATGTTACATCATTTTTAGCTAAACAACTGCATGTATAATTGTTTATTTGTCATCAGCAGACAGGACATCACAGTGAATCAGGCAGGTTTACATGAACAATAAAATTGGCCCAAAATTTATGGAAAATATATTCTGATGGACAATATGCATGAACACTGATTTCCTCTTGCTGCTCTTTGGTTCCTCTTGTTTTAGCGGCTTTGAAATGATTTGCCTTCAGTACGAAAATATCACTGTTCCAATAAGAAACCTTATTGGAATATCCTCGGCAAAACATATAAAAGGAAAATATTGTGTAATTTTTGTATATTTCTCACCTCTGCCAGATTCTGGGCCCCTTGCATCCCCCCTGGCAGAAGCACCACATCATATGGACCCTGGAAGACAAACCATGATAGATGGAGGCTGACAAGGTTGGAAATTGCAGAACACCAGCCATCCAGATTGGATTGATGGTGTTAATGAAACTGAAAACACAACACAAAATATTGGATACGGCTTTGAAACCCTAAGACTGGCCTTAGGCTACCGTTTTAACATGGAATAGTAGTGTAGGGATGATGGGTCTAACCTGTTTGCTGGCATCCTCCAGGCTGGCATCAGGACAGATAACGACATTTCTGCTGCACTGGACTGGCTCTTTGCCTGTCAGCCCTGCCACCGTCACAGCAATCTACAGGTTGTGTCGATATTATAACAAGCACGCCATTAGCACGATAATGACAACATGGCATCTTACTGTACGTTCTAGAAAACCCTCGGGGTGCCCGCCTCTAGTTATAATTGAACGAGAATTTTATTTTGAAAGACGTTGCAATGACGAGCAGCAATGACGTTGAACTCTGACATTTACATTGGGCTTAGCATTTTCAGGGTTGTGAGTGCACGAACGGTTAGCAGATAGCCATCAAACTTGTTTATTTAACTGGCGTACCCATGATCTAAATAGGGAAAAGACACTTAAGTTAGTTATCTTGGTATTACTTACTGCTAACGTTAGCTAGGCAAAGCTAGCAGGCTAGCTAGCGCGTTACAAATGCCGCTTATTGCATGATTTACCTCTATATCCTGTCTATATGTGACCATAAATCTAAACCTTGCTGTTGTGGCCACTAAGAAATTAGAAACAAGATAAAAGTATGCCTTGGTTGGCTAATTTGAATTCAAGATAGTTAACGTTATGTCACGTTGGCTATTATTGACATTAACGTTACTTAACGTCGCTAAGCTAAAGCAAGTCAGCAAGTGTGCAGACGAGTACAAACCCCAGCTCTCCGCATGATGTCCACGGGGATAACGGTTTCCATCTCCTCCGCACCTTTGGATAGGATTACTAATGCTCTCTTGCCTGTCATGATTGAGTTTGTAGAAGTGCGACTGTAAGTTGCGGTGGCACCAACTTCGGTTGGCAAGTTTCAATTCAACAGTGCACCAGTAGGTTTGCTGCTACGCATGTAAGCAGCAGGGTTGCCATGCTGCGTCACGCTATCCCCCTATCCAATCCGTGTTCCGGCGGCACCAGGCATTTTCAGGGAAGTTAGGTTTACCTCTGCACACTTTACCCAACACACACACGCGCGAATAAATGTGCGTAGAGAGAAGTGTATATGGTTTCACCACGCATTTAAAGACAAAAGTATGAATACTGTATCTAGTACTAGATACAGGTACAACTGCTCCTATCGCAGAGAGGTCTAGACACCAAGGCCTGGTGATTACGGATCGGCATCAATAATGCCACAAGTTTCAACCCATCCAAATAAATTTATCAAATAAAAGATGGCCTGCCATGTTAACCAACAACTGCAGTGCCCTTGAGCACGTCACTTCAATGTCACAATTCCAGCTGTCAGTGTCTGCTCTGAGGTTGATGATGTAAAATTACATTGTCAAGAAAGACCTTCGTCTTCATCATTTTCCTCCTCCTCCTCCAGTTCTTCTTCTTCTTCTAACATGAAATAACCTAGTGGGTTACAAAGGGATCCAGCTAAACCGAATAAAAGATCTTATCAGAATAATGCAAAATAACACTGAGGCATGATTAAACTAAGTAGGCCTAGTTTTACTGCATAAATCTGTTACACCACAAAATGATGAACTTACACCATATCGCAGGTTTTCACACTTTTTGTTTGGAGACCCACATTTCAAAATAAGATGTCATGCAACCCTCTCTCATTTGGCTGCTGTTTAAAAAGTTGTCCTGTCTGTGCATGCCTTTGGGCTTCCATGACAGGGCGCTATTGTTACTGTCAGTATGAAATACAAGATCAATGGTCAATGGTCCTAATTGAAGTCTGTAATGGCATGCAGTACCGCACGTCTTCCAGTAGGTGGTGGCATTAACCCACGATTGAGGAAAAGCTGCCAAGAGAAGCATGAAACAGTAGTGTAGGTTCAATATCCTGTCAATGAGAATGAATGCCATCCACATACAGTTTTGATTCCAAAACTAAGAGGTTCTTGAGACAATACCAAAGACATGTTTTAATACAGCAAACCATGACTTCCGTTTCAGTTAATCACAGTGTTATCATAAGCTAAATAAGTAATTCAAAGAGCTACTTCAGTAACATAATGAATGTAATGTTGAAGCTGACACCGGGCAGCAGGTCATTAAAGTCGCCAAGTTCTTGAAAGTCTGTCTGAGAACTTCTGCACCAAACTCTTAAGACACTTGGGGAATCGTATTCCAGCGTAAATCCTAGACTTAATGTCTGGGGCTTTAGTGTGCAGGCACCCGTCCCAGTTAATGTGCCTCTGCGCATTCTGCTGCTGAGATTCACTTTCATATTTGTGCGACAAACTAGAGCCCAGTGAAACGGCAGATTAGACAAAAGCGTAGGGGGTGCTGGCAGCAGGTTGTTTATTGCGTGCCTGTGAGTGAATCCAAGAGGCAGCGGTGATTACCAACATATGCAGCTGGGGATCAACCGAACCAGACCCACAGTGGCGCCCAAGATCATTTCCATACATTAATTCTTTAAGTACGTTCACTAATTCCTTTCTGTACGTAATCATAAAGTGCACGATCACAACGAAGAAACGTTTCAAAGTGGCTTGTGAAACAGTGGTAAGGACGATGATAAATGACAAAACAGATTGACGTAACTGATATATCTGTACACTGCAGGTTGTGCATGACCTCTACTGGCTACAGATCATGACTCACGTTCTCGGATTCCCACCGAGATTATGTCCCACCAACGCAGACCTTTAGGATGCTGCTTTAAGAGTCAGACCTTTTGATCAACAGCTGGCATGCATGGCAGTAAATGGCAGTGTGTGTGTGTGTGTGTGTGTCAGTGTATGTGCTCTGCTCCTTGGGACTTGAGAGATTGGTCTGCTCTGTTCGTGGAGGGAGAGGATGTTCATCAGAGGAACCCGTGGCTTGTTATTATGCTCTAGTGCTCCCTCATGCCTGCAACACCAGGCCTTGCTCTGCTTTATCTGGCCCTTCACAGAGGTCTGCTCAGAAACCTGAAGGGCTTCTGGAGTCGAACCTCTGGGGACCCTAGAATACAGAATCATTTTTAATGAGAAAGAGAAAAAAAAAGAAAATCCTCCGACTGAAATGAGGGAATTCCACAAATTACCGTTTGTCACAAAGTAATCCTGTTACTATTGCATAGAATATGAAACGGTGTAAACATGGAAATAAACTTGAAATGCGGATGTAGCTTACATGCAGGGCCTCTGTTCAGTTGAGATATACAGCTGCAAACCCTGTTTCAGATCCCCAGTAAGGAGGTGCCACCAAATTCAAAGTGGTTACAGTAAATTTGCTTCTACAGGGAGAGATTAAAACATTCAGATGTTTTTTTTTTTAATTCTTTGAGTTAGTACATTTCAACTCATTTTGCTCTAAACCTGAGCTAACTGGTTACTCTCCCCAGTCCACTAATGGCAGCATCCAGGCCTTACATTGCTGCAGTCAGATAACTGATGACTATTTAGGAGCATTTTATCTGCCCAACTGTGCACAGGCTTTGTCTTGTGTCTGTTTCACACATTGTGAACCACTGAGTGCATGGAATGAATGACAAGCATATAATCTTGATTGCATCTTGATGCTATTTCCTTATGCTGCCAAGCGCTCAGGTGACGGCGAAGGGATCTGGGGGGAAAAGGTGACATTGAATTTTATGTACCTGTGTTGGCAGCAGCCCCATACAGACACAAGATGGCGCTAGTTGAGTGAGTTCAACTTTGAGGACGCTCCTTCAATAGCAAGGCCAGCTGTTTCACAATGGCATTCTCAACAATCATCATGGCAAGAAAAACTATAAAATTGAGTTAGTACTTTATAAAGACTACAGCAAAGGAAACCAGATGTCCTCTTTGTCAGATCATCAAAAGTTTGTAGATGTGTATTGCTTGCTATCAAACTGAACATTTGGAAATATGTCTCAACATTCATTAAACAATTTGTGTTAAATGCTTTAGAATTATCCAAAATGAGATTCCTGCAAATCCAATGCATGACAAATTGTTTTCAACCACAGAGACAGTATTACAAATTACGGCAGCACATTAATGTGTTGTTTAGATTATTGAGTGTGTGTAGCCACATGAACCAGAGTTGCCTCACAGCCATTACTGGTTGCAATAATCTGCCTATCCCCAGATTATGCCCCCACCCCTACTGTTTTAAAGGGGGGCAAAAGTGACTCTCCTTTTTCTTTATTCTTTTTTTTGGTGAGTATCTATCTGTTTTGCTCTCTCTTTGCCCCTATTAGATGCCTTAATGCTGCACAGCATGGCCTATCTTCAAACAGGAATGCTGATGATACTGGCCCTGCAGCGGTGCTACCCCCCAGCCCCAGCCCCGGCCCACTCCTCTACAGAGAGGGTAATAAAGACACAAGGAGGATTAGTGTTGTGTGCCTAACAAAGTGGTTGCCAGAGAGTGAGAAGGCCATGCCCATGGGCTCAGCTACAACCCTGCTCTGCTGCACTCTGTTCTGCTGAGGTCCCCCCCTGCTTGGGCTTCCCTAAGGTCCGCTCTCTCCTAGGGAGCTCTGTGGATGTGTGATAGACTCTGAGTGGGTGAATTCATGTTGATGCTAAAGAGGCAGAGAGACACAGACAGATAATCCATGGCTTAAGCAGTGCTGTAGTAACTTTCCCCCTCAAACAAGGGAACATATGTGAAAACAGTTCAATTTAATGCCATCACATACTCGCGCTGTGCATGTTTTCCCTCAAAGACTTTTCCACAGTAAACTCAATGTGTTCCAACTCGTCCAGTAGGCGCTTGGAGCTTGGCCAAATGACCATCGATGAAACCATGACCATGTAGTTCAGCCTACAGAGCAACCTGGGCAGTGCAGTATGACTTTCCAGTGTAAAAAAAACATGCCACCCTAAAGATCAACTTATTGGTTTGATACAGCACATCGGCTAAAGGCCCCATGTTTATGGATATCTCTCTCTGTGTGTTTATACCATATAATTCTACAAGTCTGCAAAACAGTGGGGCTGGGGTCTTGTAAATATTGTCACATTAGATAGGAGTGTTACATCTGAGATTACTGTGGAGGAACATGGCTGGAGGTGCAGGCCTGCGAGGACAGTAGCCTCCGGTTTGATGGAGAGCCGTGTACAGGACAGGACAGGTGAACCAAACAGCTGCTACCCCCGTTCCTCCTTAAAAGCCCCAGCGTGACAGATCAGACCATGGCTCTCACACACAACGGCCCACTTTTCACACGGTAGCTGTCTCGGGCCACGTTACGCACGTCTCTTAGATGGTCCATTTTGTGCGTTGGGTAATGTAATTTACTCTGGAGACCCCAGAATATGCACACATATGGTGGTTATTAATGCTCCTCTCTGCCTTTCAGCTGCAGCCCTCTCCCCAATAGCATGGTCTGGTCCCGCCTGTCTGTTTTGGGTCCTCTTCCCTCCTCACGCTGTTTGCCTTTTACCTCTGTCACGCCAACCAGGATTCACACAGCAGCATGAACTGCTGTGTGCGGAAGAAAGGCCATGTTCTGTTAATACTTGGCTAAGTTTACATGTTCATTCACACTTGATTATAAGGAAAGCCTTTGGTTCTGAATGGTTTCAGTATGTCAGAGAAGGCACAAAGGGAAAAGGCCTGTACCTTCAAACCGGAGACACACAATGGAAATCCAATATTTAGCAACCACATTGTAAAATTAGTTCCAACATTTAACTGACCTGGGTTCAGTAACTTACTGCCGAAATAGAACAGAAAGAACAGCCCAACTTAGTGTGCATCTACATTTTGGGAAATTCTTCCAACTTTACAAATTCATCATCTAGTATGTTGATGGACACACCGGTTTCTGAATATATTGTACCATGATGATAGTGTTATAAGTTTCATTTTTACGTGATATTACTTCATATGTTTGTAACTCGCCATAAAACACCGTGCAACAAATTCAGCGAAAAATCCTGATGCCGTTTAGGTTTTTCCCAAGGCCTCTGAAATGGCGGCAGCTGAATGCTTCATGAGGCTTTCTCTGAACAATGTGCCCAAGCCGCTCAGAAAATTGATGATAAAATATCCTTTTTACATTCCTTGGTATTGGAAATTGATGCTCAATAGTCTGCTTCTGCAAAGTATTATGGAAGTAAAAAGGCATGCAGGTGTAGTCTATTTTTACCTGCATAAGCCTTTATAGATTAACATAGTTTACCTGTCCCTGCTCAGCTTTTGGTACACTATCCTCTAACTCTGAAATTAACCGGATTCCACTCTCTTAATCCCCTACTTTTTATATAAATGCATACTGCATTATCTGACTTAATGTCTGAGACGCTTCCTAACAATTTTCCCTAAAAACTTCTTTGAATTGGTATGAAAACATTTCCACGAAATGATGGCTTCTTTATTGTTGTCATAGGGGATATTTTCAGCTTGGAGTGTAATTTCTCCGGGTTTTGGAGGACACAAACTACATATAAACACATCCTATACAATCTCAATTATGTCTGTTTCCCCCCCCCCCACAATTCCCACACTTTTGATTTCCACTTAAAAAAGGAGAGCGATATATCCCTATGATTGGAAATGTTCAATGCCGTTGTGGAAGTGGGTGCACTGTCCTGTGCAGATAAGGTTGCAAATGCGAGATCTGTCTCTCTGAAATGGAAGCCTGACAAACAGCACTGCCTCTCCCAGACACAGTAGGAGAGGACTGTGCTCAGATGGGAAGCCTTTGAGACCAGCCTTTTTAATATCTGCGCCGCTGTAACATCAGTAAGGTGACATTTCGGTAGCGCCATCAAGATCCAACAGTGGCCATGCTGCTTCGACAATCAATTATCCATGCATAACATCCCACCAGTGTGTGCAACATGAATCAGCCCCGGACCAGGCCTCTCCTCTGCCTTGATTCCCAAGAAAAGAGAGACCTTTCATTCGACCCTTAAGAAAGAGAGAAATGCTCTGTGTGCTGATAAGGGAGGAAGAGAGGAAACTTTTGAAAAACAGGCAAATCATAGTTGATATTTATTGAGCTTTAGAAGCTCAAATTGGCTTCATTCCAGTAACTGTTGTGATCCAGAGAGCACAATGACCATCTCCAGCAGAAACCAGAATACACACTTTGTATTGCTTAGTGGACTCAGGGAAGAATACATATTTTCTATTGCCCAAGGAAAAGGAAATACATTTCACAGTACATATTACTCATATCAGTTGCTGCGGAGGGCACAAAACCACATATACACAGTTTAGTTGTTACATGATTATTATCAGTGTTGTGGCAATAATTCACTTCCATAACTGACATGAATGAAATCCCTTCTGCAGACGGAGAGAAATTCTTTCCTATATTTATGTTTTTCTTTGGCTCAGAATAGTCGTGTGTTTGGAGTGCGAGGGGGAGAAAATAGATTCTGGAGCAACAGGCCCTTTAAGAACGGCCAAAAACTACAGCGAGGTAGCATCGCGCCTTATCAGTGCTTATAATGAAGTGCTACACATCTGTATAGCGTTAGCGGTAGCCACTGGAGTCAATCCATTTCAATTCATTCTTTGTATAAATAGAGCTGTAAGGGCATCTTGTAAAATAAACTTCAGTTTGATGATGATGATTTCTCTCCATCAAACAAGCATTTGGTGGTGATCAGATTGTTCCATCGAGTTTTAAGTCATGAGCCTATATGACAAATTTTGGGTGCTGAAACCTCCCATAAGAGAAGTCAGCGGCGCGGGACCCAGGACAGTGCAGCCTGAATCTTCTGCAGCGCTTGACAAACAGCACCATTCCCCCGCGCCCCTTCATTTCCATCTGTATGCTATCACTTGGCTGTCAGTGGCTGGATTGGCCTGTAGTTCGCGGGATGAAAGGGAGAGAGATCCTGTTGAGTGAATAATCTTGCCAGTTTACAGAGGAGAGTGGATGTCAACTTGACAGTCTGTGAGTAGCACACAGATTTGGGATTCACGGGCAATCCCATAGTCCCTTTAAGTCTGGACGTGTGAATGTGAAATCAATGGTACATCCATACAACAGTTTGTTTGCTGGACCCTGGAATGTTTTGTGATGAAAATACGAGTCGTGGATCTTCACCTTACGGATTGAGGACACAGAAAAGGGGACTATAGACATGGGATTTCAGCATGAAGGGCCTTATCTTTTTTAACTTTGTATGAAGCCATGCACTGTACAAACACATTTATTCATCAAAGAAATGCAAACACTTGAAATAATCAACCACAGGGTTAATATAAATATGAGATCTCTCCTGTCTAATAACCCGATGTAATTCTGTGTTAAGTGAAGGACTTTGACTTTGATCAACATTTGTTTTCTACCTGTGATGGTTTCAGATCCAAAGTGTCAGCAGGGCCTGGAGGTAGAGAGCTCATCGTACACTCCATGATCTGTATCTTTAACAGAGGATGCTCAGCATCCAAGCGTAAACAGATTTCAATGGCACCTCAACAAACATGTGAATGTACATCAGTGTGTACATGCGCTGTCTCGTTTGGCATCGCCATAGTGCCCTGCTGTTTATTTGATATGCAAAGGAGTGCTGTGGAGCGGCTCCACGGTCCCTGGTAAAGTACTTTACTCCTCACATAACCCAAAGTGGCAGCAGCAGCATCAGGATGAGCTCCAAGAGCGAGGTGGCTCTCTCTCAGTAATTTATAATGCACTTAACTCCTCTACCCTGTTGATTGTCTGCATTACCAAGAATCAAACACGCGGCAAAACAAATAAAAAATGCCACTTTTTATTCTGGTTGAACACTATCTGAAACACAAGTCTTTCATTACGTTCCCTCTCATTCACATCAGGTCTGTGTCGAACAGAAATGGGGATTACAGCGGCAACGGAAAACAACTTCAAACTGCTTCCATAAACACCATCAAAGAATAACGCCTTAAAAAAACAGGGAGGAGGGAAAAATAAACATAAAATGTCTCAGTAAGTGTACGCTCAAATTGAATAAAGTTTGGAAAAGAACCAAAGCATCAAGATTGAAAGTAACTATGGCTGCTGTCAGACACTGCAGGCCCCTTAGCAGCACCCTACCGCAAGCTTGATGCAACCTCAGCCTTCCCAGAATGCCGTGCTGCTGCCCAAGGCCTACTCTCCTGCCTGCTGTCGATACGACTGCCTATTATTAAATATGCTCTGTGGAGGGCCTGCAGGTAACTCCCAGGACCAGACACAGGGAGAGCAGGAGGGGGACTGTTTGGCTTAAGTGTTTTTTATTAGGATAGATGGAGCCCTAAGCCCCATAACAGAGCTTCAGCCCTTTCTCCCAGACAGGGGCCCCCTTTCCCCTCTCTGTCCACACAGCCAGCAGCGGGGCCCATATCAAAACATTAGCCCCTCACCGACACGCAGCACAAAATGACATACTCTGCTTTTCACTTGGCTCAGCTTTCTCCCTGTCAAAATACAAACCCTGTTTGATGGAATCCTGCAATTTCCTTTATCATCTGCAACAACAACAACAATTTCTCGATTGTTAAACCCATAATTATTATCACTGAAAACAAACTGCACAAAGAGGATTTACAGGGAGACTGCGTATGTATGTGTGTGTGTGTGTGTGAATTAAATGAGCAACGTGTACTTATGTGCAACATAAGTACAACTGGTGCAGCTGTACATAGCTACTGTACATGCTTACTGTATATCTGCACCTTAAACACTGTGTGGGCAATTCAGACCAAATTTGTGTAATGGCTCCACCCCTGCTCTGACATTTTTTTTTCCTCACAATGGAGTAGCTTAAATTAGAGCCAGCTGGCCTGCTGACATAACTTCCTCCTCCAGTTGTAACGATATGGTGACATCATGAACATGTGTAGACCTGCTTTTACACTGCCCACCACTGACACTGGAACAGCCCTAACATCTGCTCTGAACAAGGACAGTAAGTCGGGACAGACGGCCCGCAAACACCTTCATCACTTAATCCTGACTACCAGAAACCAGCCTCAAATGTTTTCTGACGGCGGATTGTCTGAATTTATATATGGATACGTCCCAGCTATGTATTAGCTGGTGTAAGAAACAGAATGTACAGTCAATGCTACCAGGGTCTGCAGTACTTCACACAGTATCTTGACTTGAACTCACTTTTCCCGGAAAGAAAAAACAAAGAAAAAAAAAAAACTTTTCCCATGTAACCTGCCATCGCTCAACTCATACATGTGGGAACTACACTGGTCTGGCACCAGGCGCAGAGAAAGGAGGAGGAGAGGGAAGAATAGAGGGAGAGGAGGATGGAAGGAGTTGAAAGATCCAGCTGTTCGGCCGTCAGACCCCTGGGAAAGTCTGATACTGTTTTTAATGTACAACGATCACCTCCCGGCACATCAGCCCGACTTATAAAGCCTCCTAAAAAACTCGGGGAACAGGTGGAGGGGGAAATTTGGCCAAGGAGGGAAAGATGCCATATGCCAGGTCCCTTCTTGCTGCCAACATAGTGTGTTGCACAAAAACCCTCTTTACCTCAAGCAATGCAGTAAATCACTTTTGTTGTTTTGCATTTAAGTAAAGCGTTCATTTCTCCACATTTCAATACAGACATGTTGCATGTAGTAAATGATAACGGAGTCAGTTTGGGCAGGTAGATATGAAAAGAGGAGAGAAAAACATCAAAAGTCCTTCCAAAGCTTTACTGTGGTGCAATGCGGGTGATGACTGTACAGCCGAGTGTATATTGACTTCTCTATTTCTGTAATGTTTCATTGAATAAAACAAACAGCCGACCCCTCGATCCACTTTTATCCATAACCTCTGAAATGAGACTTTATGTTTCATACAAACGGCATCTCGGTTACATCAATAATCCTCCAAATGAAATCGATTTCCCCTCCCGCTCTTCCAATTCTGATCACAGCTGGGTTCCCCATATGGAGCATTAATGGGGTGGAGCACCCCGAGCCTGATCTAAAGCTGGAGAATTCTGGGCACACCACAACATCAAATCCCACTGTAATTACCTTCATGCAAACACAGGGGCCCTCTCCAACACAATATGTCTTGAATAAATGGGATTTGTGTGCATTGTTCTTGATGCTGGAATTGATCTTGAAAATTGTTTGGTGCAATTTACCGAGATGCTTAACAAAATTGAGAGCACTGTGCACCATACAAATGCCTTGTTGCAATGAGCAGCACTGTACCGGCTCAAGGTGGCCCGTCTGCACTTTTGCCAGCAACGACTTTCTGGTCAAATCAAACAATACATAATCTTTGTGTTTTCCGAATTACAGAGATCATGGACAATCAGCGCTCATCTTTTTACTTAACATGAAATTCTTCAAATCAGAGATGAAACCAATTTCCTCCATGCAGATGGGTTAGCAGTGGGTTTTTCTCAATTAGCTTGCACATGTATTTTGAGCCCAATCTTGGCAGTAAATAAAATGCTATTTTGTCACTAGATTATGCTATCTGACAAACCGCTATTGTCTGAATTCCCTTAGGCTGCGGTGGAGAAGAACCACTGACTATACAGAGGGCCAGACTATATCCTGTCTTACAGACATCCCTATCCCATCGTGCACAGCCCAGTCTTCTCTCTCCAGCAGGTGGGGGTGGTTATGCACCACGCAATACAGTTATGGGTTTAAGTCTGAAATCTACATACTGAAATGACTTCAGCCCTCTCACACAATGTCAAACTTGTTGGAAGTCTGATGAGTTTATTTAATCAATTCTGGAAATGCTACAGAAAGAGAGAGAGACAGAGAGAGAGAGAGAGAGACTCTATTTCTATTTACAATAGCCTATGTCCATCATCCTCTGAGGAAGTGTGTGTGTGTGTGTGCGTGCATGTGTACATGCTTGCGCATGAGTGTGTATATATGCACTTACATCCTTTCTGCATACACCGATGTGTGTAAGTAAGTTTCATGTGAATCCTCTCTGCCCTCTCAGTAGCACAGTGACTGCTGTCCATCTGCTGCAGGGTCTCAGGTGTGTGTTATCTCTTTTTGTGCCCCTGGGAACTTTCCACAGATATGCCAGTCAGTCTGGGCTGAACTGCTCTTGTAAATTACTCACTAAACAGCCCTGCCCTGGATTCTGCATTCGGGGGAAAATCAATTATTTGACCCCCCCTTACATTTCACAGTCCATTTTCAGCATGCTGGGGCCAATTACACCCAGCAGAAAGACTACTCTTTATGTCATTCCCACGATGACCTCCATCTTGCAGCTCCACACGGAGTACTGTTAATGCACCAGCTACAAGCACTTGTGCCACGAAGGAGCGTGCTAATGCACTGGTTACCCACACTTTAGCCACACCAAGCACACAAATACAGCCGCTGAGAGGCAGCACCCCAGCCGCACACAGCCAGCTGTAGCATCTCTCAACTGGGAGGTGATCATCCCATGTCCAGTGCGCTGAGTGAACGCCACTGACGGTTTGACAGCCCTAATGAAAGCTGATTACCAGGAGGCATCTATTAATTTGTCCTTAATCATGACAAAGAGAGTCTGTGGCTAACAGCTGTGAAATGGCAGCCGCCGCGCGGAAATGAGGCTCAGGGAAAGGCCGGGGACGAGGGGTTAGGGCCTGCGCTGTCATTAACTGCCTGCCATTGTGTGTGCTTGCTCAGAGCTTAGCTACAGGTAACTCAATAAGATAACACAGAGTGTGCTCTGCCCTGGTCTTTGTAAAAGGCTATTGCTGAGAATCCTGGGTGGCTGAGTAAAGAATAGGAGGATATTGGTTTGCATGCCCTGAGCAGGAGTTGTTATGATCCAGGTGAGAAGCTGACAGTTACAGGTTTAAGCCCTCTTCCTTTATCTGCTGGGGGGAGGAGGCGGGGGGTCATGGGAGCTCTGGTTGCTGGGGAAAGTCACTCACTGCACAGGTTATAGAAGAAGGAACTGAACTGGTCTTTGAGAGGTAGAGTGCAACAAATGCATCGTCACTCAAGCCATAACTGTAAAACAATATGAAGACTTAAATAATGAATCTGTGTTGCGCTTGAAATTCACCCAAATTAAAAGGAATAAAAATATTATCTCCAATATGCACAGATTTCATGCAGTGAGGTCACGTTGAATGAAGTCGTCATGTTTAAATATTGGCAGATGTGTCAAATCCAAGTCCTCGTGTCGGCCTTCTTCTCGCAGCACAAATCCACACACAGCCTTTACCCATCACTCACTCAAAGATGTAGCCGCCTCGGTGGATTGGCAGAGTGGCGTTCAGGGGAGGCCCCTCATATAAGCCTAAATGAACTGCCTGGCTGGAGTGGCTAATGTGGTTTATAGGACCCTAGGGAAGCACTGGGAGGGAAGATGATTATTGTGTCTGTCACAAGGTCTAAGATATAACAACACCACAGAGTATTTAACCACTGCAAAGAATTTATCATTACACAAAATGATCTCCTAATTTCTGCTCTGTTAGTTAGCACACACACACACACGCCCTTTTGTGTGTAACATAATACCCCACATCCACCCCACCCATCCCAACACACACACACTCATACAGCCAGTAATAGCCCCCATCTCCAGCAGAGCCGTTATCTGAAGGCCCTTCGGCAACAGTCTGGCCAGTAGATGGCCTAGGCTGCAAACACAACACCAGGTAGTTGTCACCTGTAGCTGTGACAGGACCTGACCCAGTTTTGGTGCATCAACAACCTGGTTAAGATTCTTCTGGGCTGTGCTTGAAACATGCCGCTTCCCCCCTTTGATCTAAACCAGGGATAGGCAACGTGCCACGGAGGGCCGAAAGTAAGAGTATGTTTTCACTCGAACCAAACACTACACTGGGTGACCGCTGACTAGTCCCTCCTCTCTGGGTGAATGTGTGCTAATCAGCTGGTATAGTCTTTGGGTGGAATGAAAACCTGCAGACTCTCGGCCCTCTGTGGCACATGGTTGCCTATCCCCGGCCTAAACAAAGCCCTGCATTGTTGTTGTTATGAGGTATGAGATGGCTTTGGGCATTTGCGAAAGGAAATTGGTGTTCTGTCCCATCGGTGTTTGGTCTCAATTTGGCCTCACGGGGAAGCACACGTCAACTCTCACCGT
Source organism: Monocentris japonica (assembly GCA_900323365.1). Classification (NCBI taxonomy): domain Eukaryota; kingdom Metazoa; phylum Chordata; class Actinopteri; order Trachichthyiformes; family Monocentridae; genus Monocentris; species Monocentris japonica. The sequence continues at coordinate 3,520 of OOFE01041432.1, read as the reverse complement.
CTCTAAGATATTCACTGTCCTAGAGTCTGTGTCTACTCCAGGAAAGGTCCAAGCATGTCACATACATCGTTCAAGCCAATGCTAGACTAACCAGGGGGTCCTAGGTCATCTTAGCTCCAGCAACAGAGAGGCTCTGGTTTGCACTCTGATAGTTTGATCATTGCTGTTGGGCACATTCAAAGCTACATCAAACACATTGGTCATATCAGCCTAAATCACAAAATGGGGACTGTAATAGAGAAGAGCGTTGAGTGTTGAGACTTCCTACCTGGTTTAGAGTGTTGCCAGGATTTGTCACGTCTTTCTGGATCAGTTTCAGACCAAGCAGTAAATACATTATTACATCTTTAAACAATGCAGTTGAACAGCTGTAAATATCAGAAATATGCACTAGAGAAGTCCATATGTACAAGATAATGCTTTCATTTCTGCAGATGTCTAGTAAACTTTCACGTTTTAAACCCCATGTAGCCTACTTTTAGCCTACATGGCTATAAACCTTTTCTAAATGCCTTTTAAATAAAATTGCTCAGTGGGATGTGATCAGAGACATGAATGGGGGGTATAAAATGAAACCTTTCTATAAGTCAACAAATAAAGAAAACAAATTGAAATTCACCATATGTCTCTTTTAAAAACAGGGGTACAAAAATGATTGGATTTCTTTTATTCATACATTTTCAGGTATCCTGAGAAGAAGAATAAGATACTGTAAAGGTCGAATCTGTACAAACCAGATAAACTCATTGGTAAAATTCTTCCTACCAAATGAATTACTTATTGTCATGACTCAAATGATAGATAGATAGATAGATAGATAGATAGATAGATAGATAGATAGATAGATAGATAGATAGATAGATAGATAGATAGATAGATAGATAGATAGATAGATAGACAGACAGATAGACAGATAGACAGACAGATAGATAGATAGATAGATAGATAGATAGACAGACAGACAGACAGACAGATAGATAGATAGATAGATAGACAGACAGACAGACAGACAGACAGATAGATAGATAGATAGATAGATAGATAGAGAGATAGATAGATAGATAGATGGATAGATAGACAGACAGACAGACAGACAGACAGACAGACAGATAGATAGATAGATAGATAGATAGATAGACAGACAGACAGACAGACAGATAGATAGATAGATAGATAGACAGACAGACAGACAGATAGATAGATAGATAGATAGATAGACAGATAGATAGATAGATAGATAGATAGATAGATAGATAGATGATTGATAGATAGATAGATAGATAGATAGATGATTGATAGATAGATAGATAGACAGACAGATAGATAGATAGATAGATAGATAGATAGACAG
>OOFE01041430.1:91956-107294 GCA_900323365.1 Monocentris japonica | reverse complement strand
AACCCCCTCCTGGACCCCCTGCAGTTCGCCTACAGAGCCAACAGGTCTGTAGATGATGCAGTGAACATGGCCCTCCACTTCATCCTCCAGCACCTGAACTCCTCAGGAACCTACGCCAGGATTTGTGGATTTCAGCTCTGCTCTCAACACCATCATCCCGGCTCTCCTGCAGGACAAGCTCTCCCAGCTCAGTGTGCCTGACTCCACCTGCAGGTGGATCACAGACTTCCTGTCTGACAGGAAGCAGCATGTGAGGCTGGGGAAACAGGTCTCTGACTCCCGTTCCATCAGCACCGGTTCCCCTCAAGGCTGCGTTCTTTCTCCTCTACTCTTCTCCCTGTACACCAACAGCTGCACCTCCAGTCATCAGTCGGTCAAACTTCTGAAGAAGACGACACCACCCTCATTGGACTTGTCTCTGATGGATTCCCAGCATATAAAATCGCCGGGAATCCAGTGACAAGCATAAAAAAATAACACGTATTGACGTGCAACCAATGACAATGCTGCAATGACGAAACAGCACTGGCCCGATATAAGTGACAGATCAATCATCTATCCCGAACCTCTCTCATACTGGCCCCGGGCCATTGGGCCATCCTTATTGTCAAGCCCAGCTATTCGGTATTATTTGGTTCCTATGTAAGGTCAAAAGTTCCCCTGCTGTCGCCAAGGGAGCTGTTACCACGGTGACACTGACAGACGCCCAGCTCATCAATATTCAGACCATTGGGCCTTTGATTGGCTATCACATGAGCCATTAATTTCACAACGATCAGCATGTCCCACCAATCTGTCCCAGCGTGAGAGAGAGAGAATTTTTAACATATCTCTATTTGGGTCAGATTAACAAATTATAAAATAAAACCTTCATACATTCATTCAACACTATACACATACACAACATAGACAAACAACAAAAAAACTAAACAGCAGCCAAAAACAAAACAAGCAAATAAACAAACAAACATTTGGTTACAGATGACACACTTTATCTCAACTCAGTACCATAAATGAGTTCCCCCTCAGCTGAACACAGCACTCCTCCATAACACCAGGTGATCTTTGTCTATCATTCACAGACAAATAGTAGAAAACGTCTACTTTGATTCTGGCCTTCAGCATCCTTACAAACAGCATATCTTCATCAAGATCTGCAGCTTCATCCACTTTCTTTTTCCGGCTTACATACACTGCCATTTTCGCCTGTCCAACAATAAAATTAAGAATTTGTTCTTCTTTTTTAAATTTCATGTAAAGCACTTTGAATTGCCTCCGTGTATGAAAGGTGCTATACAAATAAACTTGACTTGACTAATGGTACTGAAAGGTTTTATCAGATCTCTTAGACAATGTAATCCACAGGTATAGGAGTGAGGAGTATTTCTTTCTGGGAGGGGATTTTAATTGCACTGTAAATGAATGTACACTCTGCTTCCCTCAGCAGACTCACATGCTTAATTGAAGCATACGAGCTGAGGGACGTGTGGAAGGGCTTGCAGAGAAACCACAGGCAGTATACCTGGACATTCAGAAGACAATATGATTTCCATGGCTAGGCTCGATCGATTTTACTGTGTTAAGCATCATTTCAGTGTTTTTAAAGGCTGTTTTATCAACCCAATTGGTTTTACTGATCAGTCCCTCGCACAGTGCTCTGTTTCTATAAAGGATGTTAAGTTGAATAGTGCTTTTAGGCTCTTTTAAATGATAAAAGTTTTAGAGATGCTTTTAAGTTTGTCTGGTCTGAGTACAGGAACAACAGGTCTGGTTTTAGTTCTTTACAGCAATGGTGAGAAATTGGCAAGTGTCTGATATAGCAGTTTTGCCAGCAATACACTCGCAATGTTACAAGGGACATAGCCAGATCTATTTAGTATCACTCGGAGCCTTCTATTTTAGCCTAATTTAGCAATTATGAATGGTTTGTATGTTGGTAAGCAATTTTTCATTCAGTGTTTTCATAAAAGCCTTATTTTTATGCATTTTTTGTTACAAAAAAATACACAGTTACTATTGTTTAACATTTTAATCAAACCTTTAAATGAACAACTGAACACAGAACCACAGCAAACAATTCAAATAAATAAAGGCCAAAGTCTTAACATTATGACACTTTAGATAAAAGTCTTTAGTGCAGGTTGACATTCAGAAATACCAGATGCCTCAGCTTGGATGGGCTGATGCAATTTCTCCTCTCTGTGATTATTTGTCCTGTTTTTGAGAAGACTCTCTCTGAGGGGACCGATGTTGCGATGATGCAGAGTCTTCCTACCATTACCTTAACCAGGCGTGGGTAGACTGGAGCCTTGGCCTCCCACCAGTTCAGTGGGTCTTCTTCAGCTCTTTGGATGAGGGGCTCCTCAAGATAGGACCTCACCTCCAGTACAGCATCAGCTGTGGGATTTCTCCTTGCAGTGTCTGCTGTTGCTCTTTCGTCAAAGCAAACCACACAGCAGAAGCTTGTGGTTCCTGCGAACCCGCCCCTGCTCCAACTTCTTCCTCTTGGCCCTCTGATGGAGGAGCTGACAGGCTGCTGGGGTTGCATCTTGCTGCTGCTGCAGTTATTCTTTGAAGTGCCTCATCCACAGCTCTGTTGTCGCTAAATGCTAACTTTTTAAACCGTGGGTCCAGTGCAGTGGTTTCGGAAAGCACAGTGTTGTTTTAAATCCTTTGGCCTCCACAATGGAAATTGGCTGAAAGTCACTGGCTATCATTTTAGCCAGCTCCTCATCAACACTTATCCGTTTGGCTGGGGTCATTTGTTTTGGAATAAATGTGCTTATTTTGGTTTGAGTTGCAGAAGGAGGTGGTATACCTGCAGTTTTCGGCAAGACAGTGGATGCTGCAGCAGAAGTACTTGGCTCAAAACAGGACACTTTTCCAGGGTCAGTGGACTGCACGGACGGGTGGGCGGTTCTTAGATGTCTGTGCAGGTTTGTTGTTGACCCTACTCTGACGGATACTTTCATTTTACAAATTCTGCACTCAGCTTTGCAGTCTCCAATATCATTGAAATGCAGCCAGATGCTGCTTCTTTTTCAGTTTTCGCTCATTTCTTCACTTTTTCCCGACGCGCTTGCATTTAAATCCGGCTCCACCGTCTCTCTGTCGCTCTGTGTGTACCTGGCCTGTACCATTACACTCGCTGTCTTTGGAGCGTCTGCCCCCCTTCCTTCTTTCACATAATGGTATGATCCTATTCTGTCCTCGCATGTGATTGGCCGCATGGTGTGCCCATCAAAATAAAGTCCCGCCCCTGCCTGCATGGATTCTCAGCAGAGCTGAGCAGGAGCGGCTGAAGATTCGGCTCTCCCCGACGGGAGTCGGCTCTTCTCGTTCGCTACAAAGAATCGGCTCTTAGATCCGGCTCGTTCGCGAACGACACATCACTAGCGTCAAGAAGATGGCTGACGTGACTGCTGTGGACGGAGAGAAACTCAGTAAAAAGTGAGTTTATTTATTTCCTCCATCCATTGTAAACCATTTCGAAACGCTTATATAGTGTTTTTCATACAAGGATTTTATGCTCACGTCGGCTATTATAGATTTGAGGTTATTATGTAATGTTGCACAGTATTACATCAGGTCAAAGCATGACACTGAAGTGAAGGGTCCATGTGGTTTTATGCCACAGGCCTACAAATCCCAGAAGTCAATTCACAGTGTAGTGTGTTATTGTAGTTTTGAACGTCGTCGGAGGTCCCTTCTATTTTAAGTCTTTTCCGTCTATGTTGCTATCCACTACAACTACGAGATCCATAATGCGTAACGAAATGGCCGCCATCAGTTGGTCGTGTGTAGTTTCTTTTGCTTTCGTGTTATAGATAGCATACTATTTAAGAGTCAGTTTACTCTAACTGGGCAGTTTGGTTCCAATGTTTAGCGACGTGGAATAAAACTAATTCTTAAAACGAGGATAGTAATTATGTTTCCTTTCGTGCATCTTGCCTTTATTTCCCTTGCTAGCAACGTTACGACCCAACAGCCCATAACACTTCCGGTTATTGTTTTTTATAACACTGTTAGATTGGATATGCTTTCTGTAGAGCAGTGGTCCTCAAATTCGGGCCTCGGGGACCAGAGTACTGCTGGTTTTCTATTCTGCCAGGTAGTTTCCATTCTAGCTGTCTCATCAGGGATTGATTAAGATCTGGGATGCCAGGTGAATGCAGTTAGCTTCCTGGTAGGAGAGAAAACCAGCAGCACTCTGTACCCTGAAGCCCGGATTTGAGGAACTCTGCTGTAGAGCATAAATTAAGTGACTTGGTGTAGTAGAAATTACTCTAGTAGTGTGTGTCTCGGGGGGGCAAAGATAGCTTTATGTGTGTATATATGTCTGTTTCCTCAGGTCTGGCCACTGACTGGTGTAGCTCAGTATGCTGTCTCTGGTCAGGGCAGCCAGGCAGCAATTGTGCCAAGTCTTTGCGCTCAGGGGACAAGGGTTAAAATTTGCACCCCCCTGTACAGCCGCAGTCCCACCTCTAATTTACGGGAATCGCTGGAGAGGTGACAAAAGGTTGGTGGCTTTTCCATTCCAATGAGAAAAAAGACCAACCTTTTGTCATCATAACAAATTAAAATGACTATAATTTATTTTAAAAATCTGAACATGGTGTTCAAATTTGCGAGGTTCCACAGCAACGGCCAAGTTGGAAGTCTAATCAGTCATTCTTCTTGAATTCCTTCTCTTGTCAGTGAGCTGAAGAGGCGAATGAAAGCTGACAAGAAAGCTGCTGAGAAAGAAGCCAAAATCAAAGAGCAGGTGGAGCAGAAGGAGTCCAATGACAAAGGAGGATCGAGTGCCTGTGGGACAGATGAGGAGACGCTTGACCCTAATGTGAGTCTTTTTGGATGTCCATTCCTTACATTTCAGTCGTCCAATCCTTTTTGTCCAGAAGTGCTTTCTATGTAAGCTACTGAAGCTCCTTAATAACATTTCATCTGTTTTCCCTATAATGTAGCAATACTACAAGATCCGCACCCAGGCCGTCCAGGCACTGAAGGGCACAGCAGAGGACCCTTACCCACATAAATATCACGTAGATTTGTCACTCACAGAGTTCATTGAGAAATACAATCATCTGCAGCCTGGAGACCAGCTCACAGATGTTGTTCTCAACGTATCAGGTACTAAGAATATTTTGCTAATTTAAGGTTTTGAATAAAGCCACTATTCTGTATATAGTTCTGCAGTGATTCACTGGTGACAAACATGTCATACTTAATATGATTGGCAGGTCGCGTCCATGCCAAGAGGGCTTCTGGTGCCAAGCTACTTTTCTATGACCTGCGAGGGGAAGGCACCAAGTTGCAGGTTATGGCAAACTCAAGGTACAGAAACACAATTTGTGGGTGGTTGCTTTACTCTGTACTCTGAAAGGGGATATTGATATTAAATATATTTTACAATAAAATCAGGACCTGCACTATAAATACTTTTTTCCCTGTGTGAATACTTTTGAGTGCACTTATTTCATTTCCTTATATCTCCTTCTTTCCCTGTCAGGAGCTACAAGTCCGAGGAGGATTTTGTGGCCATCAACAACAAGTTGCGGCGTGGTGACATTATTGGTGTCCGTGGTAACCCAGGGATGACTAAAAAGGGGGAGCTGAGCATCATTCCCATAGAGATGACACTACTGTCACCTTGTTTGCATATGTTGCCCCACCTCCACTTTGGCCTCAAAGACAAGGTAATGCCTAGCCAAATGCCCTGAGTTAGCAGGAGAAGCCCTGTGTTTTTTGTCCCATGTCCCAAAATCAAATGTGATTTCATACATTTTCTTAAAAATCACAAACAGAAATATCAAACTGAGATCTTAGTCTAACAAAAACACAAAGTAGAGGCACTAGTGCCTTTTCCTGCTGTTTCCTATGGCTTCAGAGCATAAACAAAGCACCTCATAAGCATTGGGAGCTTTGGAGTGTGCATTGCTGGCGTTTGAATTTGAGCCCTTGCTTTGACAAGAATTTCTATGGTAGTGAAAACAACATTACTAGATAGACCGCTTGCTAGCTAGTGCTCTGGAATGCTGTGCATTGAGAGTTAAGCATTGAGTCTGGTCGGCGTCTAACAAGAAGGCATGCACCTGAAAGGAAAATCCCTTTGGCATATGCAAGCCTGATAATCGATCAGTGATGAGGTGTGCTCAAAAAAAACATGGTCTTTCTCTTGCAACTCTGCTCTAACATGATGAAAACAGGATTCTTTGTTTGATCTTCTCTCTCAGTGTAGGCCAGCTCTGTTTGTTAGGATTGGTTTAAAAAATTTAGTAGATTGTTGTTTAAGCATTTTTTCACTATTGTGTCTTCATTCTTCTGAAGGAGACACGATTCCGTCAGCGCTACTTGGATCTGATTCTCAACGACTATGTGAGGCAGAAGTTTATAACACGCTCCAAAATCATCACCTACTTGCGCAGCTTCCTGGACCAGTTGGGTTTTCTAGAGGTAGGAAAAGGGGTCGGTAGGATATTCAGACATCCATGCCGGCCTGTTAACTGGCAAAGTGAACAATATATGCAACTGTTCTAGTGTTAAAATGTCTGTTTACACAGTTTATATCCTTGAGTTATTTATGAGCCAAACATGTTTGCTATTACTTAAGATAGAGACACCAATGATGAACCTTATTCCTGGTGGAGCCGTGGCCCGTCCTTTTGTTACTTACCACAATGAGCTGGATATGAACCTCTACATGAGAATTGCTCCGGAACTCTACCACAAGGTAACGTGCCTTTTAAGATTCATCACACTCAATCAATGATCTGTGTTGGAGTAACTATATTGCTAAACTGTGGCTACATTTTAAAATGTTTTTGGAAGCATTTTGCTGCAAAAATAATTTATTTAAAAAATGTTTGGCGCAAATATCAAACTGTCATGGACATTTAGTTGCATGAACATTTTGGCCACAACATTGAAGTATTAGGCAGTCCCTCCAGGATGTTGCGATCTTGCGATTGCAACAGTTTGCGCAAGTTCAACCAATTGCCTCTATACTTGCAAGAGCTTGCAAGTTATGTAATTTCGCCTTCAGAGCAATAAGTATCAAATGTTGTCTAAATATTCATGGAGTTGTCTACCATCATGTTTTATCCCCAGATGCTTGTGGTTGGTGGGATAGACAGAGTGTATGAGATTGGGCGTCAGTTCAGGAATGAGGGAATTGATCTCACTCATAACCCAGAGTTCACTACCTGTGAGTTCTACATGGCATATGCAGACTACCATGACTTGATGGAAATTACAGAGAAACTCCTCTCAGGTAAGTGAAGCCACACGGTCAGCGACATAGTCCGCCCAGCTTTCCATGGGGGGGGTCATTCTGTCGGCCAAATTTACATTTTCTGCAATTTTCCATGGATTTAAAATTTTCTAAAATGAAAAATATCATGTTTCTTTAAACTATAGATTATGGTTAAAAATCCATCCCCTCGCAATATTTAACCTATAGATCAAAAGGTAATATTAACCAATATACAGGTAACCAATCACAGCTGTTGACCCCCAGTCAAATGTGTTTTATTGCAGCTCCAAAACGAACCACTTTGTACTTAAACCACTAAAGAGGAAACCTAGACACAAAGCTCAGCTGTTCTTCAGTGACATCTAGAGGCGGTGATGGGAATTTTGGATGATTTTCTGCACTGCACTATGTCTGGTTTACTTTCCAGTTTACTTTCAAGTATCCCTCAATGCAGGGGTTATATGAATGGTTGACTCTTCTTAATGTCTTCTCAGCTACGTTAGATTACGTCTAGCACTTTACAAATAAAATGCTATTTAGTTGTACAGCCTTATACCTGTATGAACAAATAAGAATAAATAAGAGCGTCATAATTGTGTAATTCTATCCCCTTAACTTACTGGTTCTTTCCTTCTCCCGTTCAGGAATGGTGAAGCACATCACTGGAGGGTACAAGGTGACTTATCACCCCGATGGTCCAGAGGGGCAGGCCTATGAGATTGACTTCACTCCACCTTTCAGAAGAGTCAGCATGACCCATGACTTGGAGAAGGAAATGGGCGTCAAATTCCCTCCTCCTGACACCTATGACAGTGCTGGTAAGAAACTATAGAAATTGTTGTTGCAAGTCTTTCTTTCTTTCTAGGTGTTTCTATAAGCCCTTGATTTTTAGTGAACTAATTCACTCAAGTTGTCCTATTATGCTATTGATCTCATTTCATAAGGTGAAATGCCGTTCCTAACGTCAACCACTGGCTTGTTGTCTTTTTCACAATTCCTGCTCCCTCCTCTGTAGAGACACGTAAATTCTTTGATGACCTGTGTGCCCAGAAAGGAGTGGAATGTCCTCCACCCAGAACCACTGCCCGCCTCCTTGACAAGGTGCTCTATTGATAAATATCACCATCCGCTGTATATCGCCGTCTGCTCTGAAATCATTTATTCTTTACTTGGTCATAACTAATCCCACTTACTTTTCCTGCAGTTGGTGGGAGATTTCCTTGAAGTCACTTGTATCAACCCCACATTTATCTGTGATCACCCTCAAATCATGAGCCCCTTAGCAAAATGGTGAGGAACTTCTAATGGCACCCTGTTAAATATCCATTACAAAACGTGTACACCCGACATTAATATTTACAATCTGTTGCATCAGCAGACCAAAGCACAATCATAGTATTGTTGAACAGCTGTCTCCACCTCCACATCTGAGGTGATGCTGATGTCCATATCAACACTTGAACTCTTCTCATTGCAGGCACAGATCACAGAAAGGCCTAACGGAGCGTTTTGAGCTCTTTGTGATGAAGAAGGAGGTCTGTAATGCCTACACTGAGCTGAACGATCCTATTAGACAGCGGGAGCTTTTCGAACAGCAGGCCATGGTCAGTGTAAAAGAGTGGATCACATTTTTATTTTTTTAGTTCTATTTATAATTTGCCATTTTGATAATATTATTTGATCCCATTTATTATGGAAAAGGGCATAGACCCTCGTACATGTTTAAAGGTGGACGCCTCCTACCACCACAGTGGGGGAGCTGTATGTTCGTGCCAACTTTGTTTGAGATCTGTAATTGGTAATTCGCCGACTGACAGTGTATGCCGATAATTTGGGTTTGACTCTCATAAAGTAATTTGTATTTGATTTCAGGCCAAAGCGGAGGGTGATGATGAGGCTATGTTCATTGATGAGACCTTCTGCACAGCACTAGAATATGGTCTGCCACCAACTGCTGGCTGGGGTATGGGCATTGATCGTCTCACCATGTTCCTCACAGACTCCAACAACATCAAGGTAAAGCTGTCATACAACTCATTATGTAAGGTATTGAAAAGTTGTGTGAAAGTAAATTGGAATGGAATGCTAGTATTTATCGTTTACCATTTTGTGGTTGGTTGTGCTGATACTGTGTTGTCACATGCTATGGACATGTGCCTGAATGTTGCACGGCAAGCCAGAGGCCCTTCAAGGAGTCATAAATCTGACCTTGTCCAGACCACTACTAGGTGGAGAGAGCCCATAGGATGAACCATGTTAGGCAGGCTATCTAAGCATGAGAGAACCAATCATGAGAGACCTCTTTGTTTCCAAAGAAACTATAAAGATTGTAGTAAACTGATTTTCAGAGAGAGAGAGTTAAGAGAGATTTTGACTTGCTGAGGAACCTGTGACGAGGTATCTCTCTCTCCAATATATCTTTATACAATATATTTTTATGTGCTTCAACCTATCAGTGTTTTGTGTGTTATTTAAAGAGTTCTGAGTGCTTACAGGAAATTTTCCACGACAGTTGTCTCATGCAAACTTATTTATTTCATAAGAAGACCTTCAAACCTGTAAGCATTTGTGTAGAAGGGTGTTTACATCCAATTTACGAACGATTGGCATTCGTCATCTGATACACCACATTGGTATTTTCGTACACATAAATACGAAAAAGTTTGTGAATGAGGCCCAATGCCTTACTCTTTGTTCTTACCTTTTACTTTGTGGTGCCTTTCACGTATTTTATTATCAGGGTCTGAAATTACCACCCACCAAGCACTACGTCTTTAGTGGATAAATCCATTGAGGGTCATCCACCACACTGACCAGTATCTATTTGACTGCCTTGGCTAATTTGATTCATTATTTTGGCCAGTAAACATTATTTGTGGCAGATAATGGTTTCATGGTTTGATTGTGCTGTTTTATTTTATTGCTAAACACTTTGTAAACTGTGCTTAACAAAGTTTATTGTTATTATTTATTCTTTAAACATTTACCACCCGTTTATGTTGAGCTGCTGTAAATGGTTCAATATGTATGACAGGTACATGAATTTTGATTGTCACTGATCAATAATCATTCATAATGGACATTATGTGTTAAGTATTTTTTGCAGCACACATACACAAGAGCTGAAAAAAAAATTCAGTACGCACTCTGTGGCTTTCCAGAACTTTCTCCAAGGTTGTCAGGCCTGCACTGCTATCTTGTCACAGTAACAGCACAACAAAGTTGCCTCCTTTGCATTCTTCCTGTGAGAAATACCCCTCAGCTGATGACTGTGTTGTTTCACAGGAGGTCCTGCTCTTCCCAGCCATGAAGCCTGATGACAACAAGACGGCACCACCCACAGAAGGCACCTCCGTCTAATGGCATGACCTCTGGCCTCGCCTGCTGGCAGATCTCTGCAGGAGGAGTCGGGGACGGTACCGCACCGTGTTGAGTTTGCTGATTTTGTGATTTGTTATGTCGGCCTGTTAGTCAAGGTTTGATCCTTGCAGTCCACCGCTTTAAGGGAATACAATTTTTCACAGAATGACATGGGTGAATGGTACCCAATGATGAATGCTTTTTTTGTATTTCTTACGCTCTTGTAATCATATATTTACTGTGTCCTCATCATTTGAGTGTAGGGGGACATTTCAACCCATGTTCTCATTCAGACAGTGAATGGAGAGTACTTGATCAGGAAGTCATGTGTTTTTCACTGTTGTATGCAGAAATGGAAAAAATATGTTTAAATATGCTTTTAAGTATTTAAAGTAGTTGAGGTGTGCTTGATTAACAGATACTCAAACATCCTCAAGAGTAGACTGATCACCAAAGTAGCAAAAATCAAGCACCCCTAAACATTTTAAGTATTCCAAATGCATTCAGCCAGTATTTTTTCCCAGGTGTGGTTGTTTATCATTGTAAGAGAATTTTCAACAGTACAGAAATGCAATGTTCCTCTGCTAAGAAATTGAAACATGGGTACATAAGAATAAAGTTGATTTAAAATGTGGTTCATTTATTTGTGTGTGCATGTGGTTCCTTGTCACACATACAGTAGGTTAAAGAACTGATGAATTAAGTTATTACAGGTCTTAAGAGTTGCATGTAAGTGTTTTCATTTAGAATTGCCAATGAATATAGCCAACTTGGATATCTCCGTGAAGCATATATTTGATGGTAGGTGGTGATATCTTGGACATTTCAAAAGATGCAAAGAATGGATGCTCTTGTGTGATAACACATTTCTTCCTCTGTCAACCAGCCAATACTGTATGTTAAGCCATCATTGGATTCCTTTCAACAATCCTTTGAGTAGTTATGACTGCAATGCAATAAAAACTAGAATCAGTGGAGTCAATTATGGAGGTGTTCCAAGGCTTTGAAGTCTAGCAACACAATTTCACCAATGAAATGTGTATACTGTAGAATATAGCATTAGTTTCGATTGAAGTTTGTCTGTGGTATTGAGGACCACTGTTAAACAATCATGAATGTGGATTAGTTTTGGCCATTTTGTTAACTTAGACTTTTAATGCATTTAAAACTTTTAATGCAGACTTTTAACCCTTTCCATAGATAACTGAACCGAACCCGTTCCAAAATGGTACTTCTGCAAAAAAAAAAAAAACTAAACTACTAAAATGGTGATTATTTTCACCTCAACAGGGTTTTATGAATTAAATTAAACTTTGTATACATTAGTTAAACATGATTTGATACTTTATAATCCCCATGGGGAAATAATTTTTGTTTGCCCACAGGGAGGTCAGAGTACAGGGTCCCTGGAGCTGATAGGATTCAATGTCTTGCTCAGAAACACTTCAGCAGGTTGCTTGTTGACACGGGGCTTGAACCCTAGCCCTTCAGTTGAAGGACAGTGTCCTACCACTAGGTCCCTGCTGCCATGAACAGTTAAAGACATAAAACAAGCAAGCATAACAGAAAGAAGACTCCCTTCTGTACACTGGCAGCATAGCATGTACAGTAGATTTATTTTAATTGTAAATACATTGTTTCTTGATAACAGCAATCTTTTGGTGAACATACATACAAATCTGAAGATTGTTTGGCTCAAATTGTCGCAAGCAAAGATTCAGTTTTGGCGCCTCAGTAGACTGGAGATTTAAACACAGCATCGGACCAAATACAGAGTCGTGCATTACAGAGCAAAGAATTTCACAATTCAACACACTTACATTGTGGCGCCCTCTAACCCCCCTCCAGTTCCGCCGCCGCTTTCCACCGGGAGCACGCAAAAGGGGGATGGTACGCGTTCCCGTCGCGGTCAAGTGTATGTGCACTCAATCCAGGGTCGACACTCAGTGAAGATGGCGATGAGAGTTGCGCTCCGGTGCTTTTCTGCAAACTTTTCGCCCAAACTGCACCAGCTCTCGCCAGCAGCACAGATTTCGGCGACTCGGCTGTTGTGGAGGACCGACGCCCTGCGGACACTGAGCTCAGCCTCGCCGCTGTCCACAGGTAAAATGTTTCAGCGTGTCCCAACCTAGCCATCTCTCCTGCATGCGGGCTGGTCACACATTCCTATCTGCAGTGGGCGAAAAAACTCAACGCAGTTTGTGTCACTTTCCCACGGTGAACACTAACAAAACGGAACAGAAGAATTGTGATTAACGTGTCTAAGTTTAATGTTATTTTCTTGCAGTTGCAAGAATAAAAAACTTAAGTTTTTACAGAACAATTGTAGCCACATATTATTGTAATGTATAATGGAGCTACACGTTTGGATGCCTTTGAAAGATCTGTGTCTACAGTCAGATCCCGAGTCCTAAATTAGCCCTCTAATTATTGGTCTTGAAGAAATTAAGGTTTGTTAAACTACCCGCTGTCTCGTGCCCCACGAGTGGCCCATTAAAGCAAAGTCACGCAAAATCCTGGACATCTGCCATTAGGAGCTCAAGTGATGAATTTTACTGCATGTCTCCATTGGAAGCAATATTTGATCATTTTATGCTTTCCTATTTATAGGCCGCTCGTTATCTTTATTTGACCTCATAGGCATAATCCTGTAATGTCTATAAATCTACCCAGTTTTAGGCTCTGATCTAAGTTAAAATGAACCAAACATTTCCCCAGCTCTTCTATAGAAGCAAATAGTGTTTCCAGCAGGGCCATTCAGCTCTCAGGCCAAGAGGCAGTCTCCTGAGTCAGATAGTCCAGCCATGCCTCAGCATCTTGCACAGTTAACAATCTGGTTCAAACCTGTATTTCTCTGCATGGTCTGATGCTAGCATTGGAATCTGTCCAGGCATTGCTGTTGTTCCCCCCAGGGTATCAGAAGTATGACCCCGTTAGACAAATCAAATTTTTAGGTTTGCTCTTTGCAATGAGTAAATTATAGATTTTGAATTTATAAGAAATGAGCTGTCTATTCTGTGAATGTGGTGTTTTTTCATGTCAAGTGGAATGACATTATGCAATGCATGTAAGAAGTTTAATGTCAAACAGCTTGTCCTAGTTCAAATGCAGAAACATAATGCAATACTCCTGGTCAATCTACAACACAGCCTTTCCAACCTTGATTTCAAGCATCGTGTCTTTAGCTCAATACCTTTCCAACCTTCGAGAATTGTTCGGTTAGAAGGCATTGAGGAGTATGTGGCAAAACCACAATGATGAATTATTTCTTTGCCACCTTCCAGTCTTTTAACTGAATGACATATGACTACAATCATTGAAATTGAACACTTGCATTCCCATCTCCTAGATAATTGGCAGCCCTAAATAAAGAAATGTCAAGCTTCCCATAAATCAAGATTACATTATCACCAGTCAGTACACTGAAAATGTTGATTCAATGTGTATACTGATTTTATTTTTGGCCATACTTTCAAGTTTGCCAGTTACAAATGTAGTACACACTCTAATGATGTGCTGCAAACTAACTTAGTCCCTTGCCCTCTCTGCAGCCCTAAAGTTCACAGATAAGCATGAGTGGGTACGAGTAGAAGGTGGAATTGGCACAGTTGGTATCAGCAATTTTGCTCAGGTAGGTTGTTTGGTCTGTATTCATATTAATGATTGATTTATGATGCACTTGGGTCAGAGGTTTACTGATGAGAATCTAAAGTAGGAACCGAGTGATATGATTAATGCCTGAAGTGCTCGTTGAAGCACTGCCCTTTGCCCATGATTGCAGGACCTGGAGTATAACAGGCAAATTTTCTCTTTTATGACTATTGTTTGAGAAAATCAATTACTACGCCAGGCTGCAGTGGTGTGCAGAGACTCAAGGTCACTTCCTCACCTATGCTTTAGTTATATATTTGAGCTTTGAGTGAAGGAATGTTTATCATGCCTTGGGACAACCGCTAGAGAAGGGGCATGAACTTGTTGCTTTCAATCTAAAGTGGGAGTATGGGCATATAAAGATAGCCTGCTAGCCACCTAGTTCATGAACAGGACATGTCTATGATCACGGCCACGCCGCTGCATTGCATGCTGGCCTATTGAAGATAGACTAGTGGAGAAATTGGTTTCTCTTCCTCTTCTGTGATGGATTTCTCCTTGTATGATTGAACGCTGGTACAAAATAGTGGGTCTGTTTTAGATAGATTAGATAGATTAAAATGTTTCTGCTATCAAACTCCATCGTAGCTGCGTCATGTCGTACATTTCACCAGTTATCCAAGCGAATAATAAAAAAATAAAAAATACACCATCAAACAATAATGTAGGCCCAGAAATGCAAGGCTCTTTTCTAATAGTTGTTTTGTTTTTTTAACTGTTAGTGTTTTGGGGTGGATTTTTCCTTTAAATTGTGAAGAGGATTGATATGTTCACATTTATTTAGACCTGAAATCTTGGAAAGCTGAAAAAATTGTTCTGCTTGTTTTTTTTTCATGTTTCAAATGAGTGTACATAACCATTATGTACCTTGATCAGGAGTGGTAGAACATTGCATGTTTAGATCATACAATGTAAAGCCTCCCATAAATACTTGATTTACTTTCCTTTCATTTGGTCTCATGGTCTTTGAGTTCCACACAGTAGCCCACCTGCCTACTCGTTATGTTAGTAGGCATGTAGACCTAGCTTGCTTGCCTGCTTAGCGTCACTGAGGTTAAGATCTTGCTTAGCCTCC
>OOFE01041430.1:66285-91927 GCA_900323365.1 Monocentris japonica | reverse complement strand
GGGGGGGGGGGGGACAGAGAGAGAATATACGACAAAGGTCCTGGGCTGGATTCGAACCCAGGATGTCACACTTTAGGCCACTAGGATGCCCCAGTATTATGTTTCTGAACCTGAAACTGTTCATTGTCCAGAGTAGTTCAAG
This sequence comes from Monocentris japonica, assembly GCA_900323365.1. NCBI lineage: Eukaryota > Metazoa > Chordata > Actinopteri > Trachichthyiformes > Monocentridae > Monocentris > Monocentris japonica. Next base: position 91,785 of record OOFE01041430.1, on the reverse strand, counting down.
GTTTTACATCTTTGGTGCATTTAACAGTTTGAGTCTGATGTGTCTGGAGGGATACTCCTCATGCCACTGCAAGGATGAATCTCTTGAGATTCCCAAACTAAATCCAGTTTGACAGAACATGTTAATCCAAATAATTTGTGTAATAATCCAAATCATTTGTTTCATCATTTTAGGAAGCATTAGGTGATGTGGTATACTGTGGACTCCCTGAAGTTGGTCAAAAACTTGAACAAATGGGTAAGAGTCAGGACATTTTTGTATTTGAGTCCAGGAATGAGATGAGACGGATCATTTGTCATGTTCCCTTTGTGTTTGTGTTGCAGACGAGTTTGGTGCTTTGGAAAGCGTAAAGGCTGCCAGTGAGCTATACTCTCCTCTGACAGGGGAAGTGACTGAAATCAACACAGAGCTGGCAGAGAATCCTGGACTTGTGAATAAAGCCTGCTATGATGAAGGCAAGCACCTCACAAATCACAATCACTGTTATGGTTCACAAGTACATTGGTCATCGTCAGTACCGGGAATTTGTCATTGCCACACTTTCAAACATATGAAATGAAATGAATTGTGAGCACATATGGTCAAACAGAAAGACGGGGCAACCAGCCAAAACAGAACAATCTAACATCTTGTACTCCCAAAATATTTCATCATGCAACTCTATGTAACAATATAGATTTGTTTTTCTTTTGGCGTTTTCAAATGGTAACCGTTGTCTTTCAGGGTGGCTAATCAAGATGACGATTGACAACCCAGGAGAAGTTGATCGCCTCATGGATGAAGCTGGCTATGATAAATTTATTAAATCCCTTGATGAATAAACATCAACGTACTATGTTGTTTTGTAATGTAATTGCAATCAAAGATTAGTGGGCGGGGTTACTAATATCTGGTCTGACACTCTTCATCTGTGATATTTATTTTGATACTGGAATTGTGCTATCAAAATAACCAAAACTTTAATGCCTCGTTAACAACTCTCACTTAGATGGTTAGGACTTGTATAGCCATGTGACAACCTAAAGGGCTGTTAATCTCAAGATCTGTCAACATTATTGGGTCTCGTTTCAGGTGCTTTGCTCCATTTTTAAAAGTACAGTGACGTGGCAAATGGTTGGAAAGTGATTGTAAATGCTGTATCACATTCAATAAATTTCATTGTACGGTTTGGGTTTTTTGTTCTGCATCTCTTGTGATGATTTTAACAAACAAAACTTGCTGATATCGCTTTTAAACTCACAAACAGCTTAGATTCAGAGTACATTCACATTCTTAATTTATTTTGATAGTGTATAAAAGGAATTGTGGACTGTTAAAGTCTGATGTTTCTATGGGTGGATGTTAACATTTACTTTGCACAAAGTTGAAAGTGACATACCATGTTACACAAGGTTGTGCAGTCATTGGGAGTAGGGCAAGACTGCAAATAACACTTGGGCAATAATAAATTGCACGGTAATAAACACTTAACAGTAGTAGCTTTAGAGACAGTTCTCCAGGGTTATGAGGAGCCAAGAAGTTGTGGGTCTGTATGTGTGTGTGTGTATCATAGGACGTCTGATTGAGTTGTGTGTGTGTGTGCGAGTAATGTCTTAAGATACATTAATAGCTCCAACATGTTACAAAATATTTATGGAACTATGTTTTCTCTTTACAGTATGCCCGATCAACTTATTATGGGGTTGACATGACACTGTTGAAGTACACGTGCTGACAGAGCACGTTGCCATATTATAATATGGCTTCTTGTTGCCATATTATAGTTCAGCACACCTTGACCTTTGCCCTCAGGTGAAGATAGACAGATTGCAGAAGCTTGCTGATCAATGATTAATGAAGCAGTGGTTTTTGAATCAGTGAAATAGGCTGAACAACATACTGTACTTGCAGCCTGATTGTGAAATGAGAACTTTTACTGGAATTCCTGGATAAAACTCACCAACTGGGATATTAGGTGATTAAGATGATTACTGATGGTATAACACTGAATTACGTTCCATTTCTTTATGATAGACTGAGGAGTGGGATGCTCCAGTTTGATCCCTGATCGTGGTTAGATTAAAATTGTATTTTACTGAGACTAGACTCAGATGTATTTTAGAAAGGAGGAGCACTTGTTAATGCATGAGACAAACCCTCATGCGCCAGGATTTTAAAGGAATCTTATTTCATCCAGACAAATACTCTGATCCTCTCTACCTTTTGACCGCTTGATCTGTTCTCTTTGTGATTCCCTTAATTGCCTCAACAGAGGACACTTTCACCTTTGCGACTCTCATGGATCGCTGGTGGGCATCCCTTCATCACTTCCATCACAATTTAAATACTTTGACTGCTCCTTTTTAAAGTTGCAATCAAACATTTTACACCCACCCTTCGTGATGTATAATTCTCTGTATACATTCTCTGAATGCCCATGCTCTTAAGTCGCACCTGTTGCACATACACTAAGTGGAGTGCACACACTCTCACTCAGTAACTGATTACTTTACTCTCGGCTGTCCCCTCACTGCAGAGGTGTAGGATTTTTGTTTTTCATTTCACTTTTATAGGAAAACGTTGAGGGCCAAGATCCATCTTTGTTAAGTGCACCATTAAGAGTACTTATTTGCAAGTCACTGTAAAAACTATTTCTGGCTTTGGAGAACAACTGTAACATCTTATTTGTTATAACTGATTAATTTTCAGCTGACTTGGCCTGAAAAGTTACCTGAGGTGTTACTGATTTCGTTAGGCCTGTAAACTCCTTTGAGGCCTGTTTGTGAGAAAATATGTAACAAAGGTCCTGGTTTTGTCTCAAGACACAACGTCAAATGGCCAGAATGTCTTGATGCCAAATACAGAAAATACAGTTTCTTAGTTTTCTTTCCGTTTCAAGACCTACACCAAACCTATACCTATCCTATACCAAAGACTAGTATGGTGACGCGAGAATAAAAAGTGAGCTTACTTCCGTCTTTGCGTAATGACCCTATGTAGACCAGAGCGATTCTATTTTGACCTAGATTCAACACGAGTGTCAAAGACTCGGTTGTTTCTGTGCTCGGCTTACTTGGTTTCACTGTTATAGCCCAATATTTACTCAAACTGTAATATTACTTAAATGTCTTAATTAAATTTCCGTTCTTGTATACATGTTTGCGGAATAGAGATGCTCATTTATACTATCTTTGGCAATGCATGTGTTCGATCATTGGCTCGTTGATTTATACCCCACAATGCACTGCCATACTACTTCCTTTTTCCTTTCGGCCATTTTCCGCCCCAGACGGTATGTCAATTTATCTCTACAGACTTCCAACAAAATCTGTATTAATCCTTGACAATTTTTCATTGTATGTTAGTTTCACTTCCTAGTCGCAGTAGTGTGCTTTCTCATCTTTTAAATAATGTGACTATTGTCATAGATAACATGGTATTACTGCCTTGCACCTAAAATTGTGGCGATGTCCACTCTTGTAGCATTAGCATGCTGACTGTTAGCATTGTAGTTACAGGCCAACTTCAGTGATTCCTTTATACATTTCCAAGATAAGCATGAGTTTGAATAACGAACGATGAAATGGTAACGGTGGGATTAAGAGCTCATTAGTTCGCAACTACGTTGTGCATTTTACATTTAAAATGCTGCAACAGCCTGTGAACTACCTAGATAGCGTAACATAAACATATCTGGTCTGGTCGTATGCCGGCATGTTAACCATGCCTTTCTGCTGTGGTCTGATACAGGGAAGTAGGCAGCCATGGCCCCCAGCCGGAATGGAATGCTTTTGAACCCTCACTTCCACAAAGACTGGCAGAAAAGGGTGCGCACCTGGTTCAACCAGCCAGCAAGGAAGATCCGCAGGTGAGAACACTGCAGGACACTGCTGAGATCCGGGGAGAGATGCTAGCTCACACCTCAGTCCCATTCTAGGCTCCATATGAGTGATTTAGTTAGTGTTTTTTATATAATTGCTCCAACAAATGGGTATCGTATGTAGTTTTTAATAAAGTGCAAACCTGATAAAGTAAACCTTGTACAGTTTGTGGCCAAGTAGCTTGGCAAAATTGACAAATATGTAGGTAACACAAGTGTCACAATGTTATAAGTTGACCATTATGGAGTCCAGACTCATCAAAGCACATGGCTTTTGTTGTGGGGACCCAACAGTTCTGTAGCCCTTTTGGGTTCAGACCTGCTTGAATGCATGGTATCTGAACAAAATATGTGGATTTGAAGCCAATAAGCAGATGTATGTTAAGAGTTATGTAGGCTATATAAATCATGGGGATGTTCATATCTTGGTATCTGTATGTGGTACCTACATAAGTTTGATTCAAAATAGTTTTGAGATGCTTGTTAACACACACAGTGTAGATGCTTGATGTGAATGGCAGAAAATGGCTTGATTACCTTTGTTTGACAAGAAGGTGACTCCTTTCTCAGGCGAAAGGCCCGTCAGGCTAAGGGCCGTCGCATTGCTCCGCGTCCTGTAGCTGGACCCCTGAGGCCACAGGTTAGGTGTCCCACCATCAGGTACCACACCAAGGTTCGGGCCGGACGTGGCTTCACCCTGGAGGAGCTCAAGGTAACAAATAGTCTAAATATCTAGATTTGTTCATGTAAGCAGGACTTGTTCATCAGCCTCTGCACACTCCTACTTTAGTCTTTTGTGTCTGTCTGAAATAATTGGGTGATAGCTTGTGTTTTTTAAAAAATTCTATCTGGGTGAAGAGCTTGGCTGTGAAGGTGGACGGGAGCATTATATCATATGCTTCTAAAGTGCATGTATCACAGTAAAATGGAGCGAGATACTGGAAACTAGGGATGGGCTTGTGTAGTTGAATCCTCGATTACCTGAAATGGACACTGAAATCGGCTTGACATCTACATATATACTAAGAATGGAAAATGCACAATAATTACTCAAATTACTTACTAAGTTGAGTAACATTAATACACTGATTAATGGTCCCTTTTAAAATCATTATGGCTAATGATTTTTATCAGTGGCTTTTGTGATGCTGTCATTTGAGTAGAAACTGATTTACAAGGGTCATTGAGACCCTGGAAGCTGGCATGAAATCACTGCACAAGTGCGACAGCAATTCACCACCTCTTCTCTTGAGGACTGTGCCACATGCAGAGCAAAACAAGATACAGCTTTGCTTAGATGAGTCATACATCCCACCCAACCATAATTGGCTCCAACAATTGCAGAGAAACGAGAAGTGTTTTCCAGAGACTTTAAGTCCTTGTCAAATAGTACCTTGACTTTCCTGCCACCTCCATACCCACTGAGGGAGTGAGTTTAAAGGCTATGAAAGTGTCATGAGAAGTGTCGAACAACACTAAGGTACTTATGCTCAAGCAAAGTGTCGGGAGACGTCTGTGGCACAAGCTGTCATGTCCATGGTAACCAGCTGGACGCTTGAGGCTAGTCTGTTTGTTGTTGTTTTTTTTTTTTTTTTTTTTTTTTTTTTGAAAAGATGGCTACGCTCAGACTGATTAATAAAACATCTATTTCTACCCACCCCTACTGTAAACACAAGTCATATCTTGAATTTGATGCCCACTTTAGACAACTATCTGTGAGCAAACAATGCATCCCTCCTAGAACAACACGTAAAGCATACATCCAATCCACCAAGCAGCACTTACTTAAGTCAAATTTTAACATTTTAAAACAGGTTAATGTATTTCTGTCCACCAAAAGAGACTGTGGGAGGCATTGAGAGCAGTGCGCCCAAGTTTTATGTTGACAAGTAATTGAAATAAGTGGTACTTGTTGGTTTGATTGTGTACTAATGAGTGGACAGTAAAAAATTGGCAATGACGGCTGAATAAAGTTCTGTGAGGTATCAGTGTTGGTCGGTGTGTAAGTAAACATTGAACTGCCATCTTGCAGTTTTATGCATTCAGAAAGAATGGCACATATCTGGGCTCCTCACCAGTGAGGGCTATTGTCAAACGAGTTCAGAAATAATGCAATAGTCTCTCTTTTTGTGTATTGCTGCAGTCAGATGATGATAAATTCTCCGGAATCTCTGTACTTCCGTGATGAATACTTTTGAACCCCTTTTCTGATGACTGTTCTAAATCAAATTGAACCAAATGAATACTAACAATGGAGATTACAGTACTTAAGTATGCAGCTGTGGACATTGCTCACACATATCTTTGGTTTATTTTCATTAACACTTGTTTGGTGTGCTTGTCCCTGCAGGCAGCTGGCATTTACAAGAAGACTGCCCGCACCATTGGCATCTCTGTTGATCCCCGCCGTCGTAACCGATCGACAGAATCTCTGCAGGCCAATGTGCAGCGCTTAAAGGAGTACCGCTCCAAGCTCATCCTTTTCCCCAGGAAGGCTTCTGCCCCTAAGAAGGGAGACAGCACTGTAAGTGTCCTTTTCATGTTGTTGGGGTGTAAGGAATGCATGCTTTTACATTCATTTTGTAAACTAAGAAAGCATATTCCAGTGGATGTCTTCCACATAAATGTTGGCACCACCAGAGTTGGCTGTTGTCACTTGCTGAAAATATTTATGCCACTTGTGGAGAGAATAGTTGAGAGCTCAGTTTCCTGGGGAAGCAGGTGTTACAAACTTTTCACAAAGGCATATGGACTGTTTCAAGTCAATAAGAGTGAAAACATTTCTCAAAATAGAATAAGTTATAGTTAATACTGCATAAGATGCAGTAATGGTGAATGTATGCAGAGGGATCTCCAAGGAATTCAAAGCCCGATGTGATAATTGGTAAACATGCTCAGCAACATTAAATGAGATATTAAAGGTTTTAGTAAGTCCATCCACTAAGTGCTATTGTACACAAAGTGCTTGCACATACGAGTCAATTCAGACCCCTTGCCCAGTCCCATTTTGACAAATGCAAACTGGTTCAAATGTAATCATGTGATTCTGAGGCGAAATTAAGAAATAATGTATATTTATGCACATGAATTTACGTATGCACGTTTCACATGGATTAAGTCAAAGGGTATCATCCAAACACCTCAGCATCCAATCTAAAAAATAACTAAGGTTATTCTGTATACCTTAAACGTGAAACACCAAATGCATCATTATGTTCACAGCAATACACAAATTTCTAACCTTTCACCATGCTATTTTTTACTTTAAAAAATTGCAGTCAAGTGATGACAATTTCTCCGGAATCTCTGTACTTCATTGATGATTCCAGTGAACCCCTTTTTCTGATGACTGCAGTTCTTCGAAAACAACAATCTGTACTGCAGGCTATTTCTTGGTCAAATAGTAGCAGATGCTTTTTTTTTTTTTTTTTTTTTTTTTTTAAACCAGACTGCATGGCATTTGAGGTTTCTTCATAGGCTGGGACAAAATCCAACATGACGCAAATCAAAACTACAATGGAGGCAGACAGCCAGACTCTGCTTGCTCCGTTTCACCACACTGTAAACTCAGCTCTCATTGGCTATTGGCAGTCTCCATTCTTAGAATGAGCCCCATACACTATAGGACTTGCTCAGGACCTGTGCAAATGTCAGGTTGTAAATGTCAAATATGTTTAATACTGGGGCAGCTCATATCTGCCTGTGAGACAATCAAGATTGAATCTGTAAAATCATCACAAAACTTCATAGCAAATATGATCTTTGCTGGATATTGGTCCCAACCAAGCCTCCGATCATGATTTCCCTTCCCGATTGTTGGAATGGTCAAGAAATGGAGTTAATCTGCCCAATAATCAAGTGCAGTGGCCCCCAACTCTATTCCTGGGGACCCAGAATATACTGCTGGTTTCCATTCTAGCCATCTGATTTAGACCTGGACACCAGGTGAAGGCAATGAACTACCTGGTAGGATAGAAAACCAGTACTCGCTCCTGAGGACTGGAATTGGGAACCCCTGCTGCAGTATGTAGCTAGCTTTAATAAGCAATGTATTTTTTTCCCTTAAGATTTAACTTGTTTCCCATCTCCCCAGGAGGAGGAACTGAAGATGGCCACTCAGCTCACTGGAGCCGTCATGCCCATCAAGACTGTAAGTTGTCATTCTTGCAAGGTTCATGCTAGCACACAGGACACGTACTCTGAACACAGTACAAAACCAACTTGACTAACTAAAGACAATCCAAAATGGATCACTGGACTTAAATGTAAACCAGATAGGTTGTTAATTTGCTGGTAAAAATAAGATATTAAGCTTATCCTGTCATATGTATTTGTATTAATTACTTGTGATGGTTCACCAATTAAACTTTTGTCACTGCTTACTGCATAAAAATTTCTAAGGCCTGTGTGAGCAATGTGTATCTTGTGCAATATACAGTTTACTTACTATTGTGGTGTTGTTTTTTTACCTCTGCTTCAGGTGCACAAGAAGGAGAAGGCCCGGGTGATCTCTGAGGATGAGAAGAATTTCAAGGCTTTTGCCAGCCTGCGTATGGCCCGCGCCAATGCTCGTCTTTTTGGCATCCGTGCCAAGAGAGCCAAGGAGGCTGCCGAGCAGGACGTGGAGAAAAAGAAATAAATATTAGTTGCTATGGAACTTTGCAAAATAAAGTGTTCAAAACATCGATGAGAGAATGTCATGATTAAAATATTCTTGTATTTATTGCTACGGGGCTTTCTTCAGGCTTCCCACTGGTCATGGAGTGTCTGGAACATCATGGGATAGAGGTGTATTACATATAGGGAACGTCATTTCAGATGGACTACGAGAAATCTGCAAATGGGTTACTTGGACAGGAGTCTACCAAGGTCTAATTTACAGCTAGGGTTGCACATGGCATTCGATAACTGGCAACTGTTTATTTCCACTTCACCATAGCAAGGCCAAGAAAGGTTTACCATAGCCAGTGGTCAGCTAAAAGTTAAACACGACTCGAAATGTAAGCCCTGCTGATGACCTGTAGGCTACAAGATGTTGGTCATTTTGTTTTACAGGAAACATGGTGACTTGAAAAATGGGTAAATCCTGGATAGCCCTGCAGTTAAATTTATTGCTTTTGGTGTACTGAGCTGATAGAGCAGACGTGATGTGGAAAGTGTGGTCATGGAGGTCCCTCCTACAAGATTGTATAATTTATTATGCATTCATAAAATTACATTAACCTGACCTACCAACAATATGAACTTAAAATCTCTTAGCAGGATTGGTGTCTTGGCTGCATCATCTAGTAGATCCAGTAGGTGGCACTAGAGCTGCAGAATTTTGCTTGCATGTCCGTGCATGGTTTAATGGGGACCTTTTTATTGTAAAACCATTTTAAAGACCGTTTGCTTTATTGGGTAATGGGTTATAAACCTGAACATGATGCAGTCCCACTGATACACTAATCAGCAATGTCTTTACCGGACTGAACTCTCAGTAATTGAGCAGTTAATATAGGGAAGCACCCAAACTGAATGTTAATTTGGATAAAATCCATTTGAACCTGTCCACTGAACTATTAGATTTGTTTCTAGTGGTCTGATCACTAATTGAGCAGGGTCTGAACTGGGAAGGTCCTACTGAACAGATTCTACCATTAAAATGATAAGTCTACATAACCCATGTTAATACCTTGACAGCCAAGGCAAGCAAGTTCCCCAGAGGTAGATGAAGGTCAGGAGAAATGAAAGCAAGGAAAAATCTGTGGGCCTAAGAGGCGAATTGTAATTCAGAAGTCTGTGCTGGCAGACATGGACAAAAATGGACCATTATAACAAAGCATTGGTATGGTAACAGCTGTTTTACGATATATTACCAAAGTTTTTGTGATGTATTGATGTGGTGAAATGAGACATAATATAAGGTATAGGTGTTAATTAAAAAGCACGGCGGCAAAGAAACTCCCCAATGTGAAGCAGGGAGCTGCCTATTTGGAGTGCATTACTCTCTTTGATAACAGAAGACCCTTCCAGTTTAGGAGAATCAAGTAATTCAGTACTGACCCCCACATTTTTCACTTCCCAATCTTGTTTCTCAGTCTTACGATAAATAACCTTAATTGAAATTGAATTGAATATCAGTTGGTGCTTCCAGTTTGTGATGTCACAGAGTTGTTAAGCAGAGGCAGGATGGGGAGAGGGAGTACAGTATTATGTAGAGATCCCAGTCTATGATGTCATACACAACTGCATCTGGCTTCAGCACTATAGAAGCTCACGTAAAATCCTGGGAGGAATTCTCTTTACCAAATACCTTTTGTTTTGATCATTTGTGTATCGTCATTGCTGGTTGTGAATGTCAGGACATCCAGATCTTTTCTTCATTTCTTTATTCCATTTCAGTACATACGTTTTTCCATCTGTGTACAATGTGTACACAGACAAAGTGTACAGCTAGTGACACACACATGCACACCCGTTTTGTAAGATGTACATTTGGCACACCCTGCACATATTCTGTAAATTGTAGATCTGTGAAATGCAAACATCTGCTTCCTTAAATGTTAATTTTTATTAATTTATTTGTTGTATTATCTATTCTCTACAGTTTAATCTAATCTAATCAATATGAAATAAATGAAGTTGCATGGGTGCTCATATTCTTGTGTCAGTTGTGAAAGGTTTTTCCACCATCAACACAATGATTGTAGGTCAGTAAGGCAAAGATGATGACAGAGGAGAACCGTGGAGATAGAATTTCTATTCAATAAGCCACATTTGGAACTAGATCCTGCTGAAACACAATCACAATGATTGATTACCATTTGTGGGCATGTTACAGCAGCCATTACCAATAAAAAGACTTAATCAATAGCATATTGGGAGTTTTCAAAAAAGTCTTTATATTCCACTCAGCAATTCAGTGTGACCCAAAATATCTCTACTCAAGGGAGCTGCTGGTGGAAAATGATATATGAAGTTACACTAACACATCAGAGCTGTTATAGGCAGTGGACATAATGGATAGGAGAATTATTTGACTAAACGTCAATCTGTGTTTAAAATTGGTCCCAGAAAAGCTAAAGCCATTATTGTAAACATTATGTGGTCAGCAACACCAAGGTGTAGGTTTAAGTCAGCCCAGAGAGATGCAGTGGCATTAAGAGAATGAAAAAGGAGATTTGAATAGATAAATCCATGTGTAAAGGCAGAGAACGTCCTGTGAGGTGCTGAACTGGCACAGCAGCAGCAGATGGCCGTTGTTAAGAGCTATGGCGTAATAGGGCTCAGGTGTATGCCCCAAAGCAGACATTTCCTACTTACCCTGAATTCCCTTGGTTAAAGAGACAGAGGGGGAGAAAACTGCAGGAGAGTATTGAGCATTGAGCTCTGAACAGAGAGAGAGTTTCCATGTTACATTCAGTGTCCATGTAGACCCAAAGCAACTATCGGGGGGGTGTTGCAGACCATAGGAAGAACAACATTAATATCTATTTTTAAGGGAAAGCGATGTGATCTTTCTGTTGTTCAGTTTGTAAATTAGATGAGCTCAGTAGAGCAAATAATTAAAAAGGATGGAGCCATATGTTTTGTTCATTCTCCCCGCTAAAATTTGATTGACCTGCCTTTCCACTGCCATTATTTTCCTCTTCCTCTTACATAACACCATTTTACCAGTGGAAAGCTTCTTTAATTGCAACCCCCGAAGCAGTGGTTGATAATTGCAACCCCTGGCTACTCTCAAAGAATTAGCCACACATTCTCTTGAAATCAACAACAGAGCTCTAAGACAGTATGGCTCTAATGAGTTTTTTTTCCTTTCTGTCTGAAGGACACTTAAGAATCATTTCTGTATTTCAGAATTTTCCATGCCACAGGAATAAGATGTAAAGACAGCCCAAGCCTACACATTTCCTTTTTCATACTGTACATTACACTAACCACTGTTGACCACAGGTGGGGAGGGCAGACGCAAGTTGAAGACGTATAATTTTATTTTTGTTTTTCTCTGTTTTGTCTTTTAGGTTTACTTGTATGGTTCAGTCACCACTAAGCTGTTCATTGTTAGTACAATCTATAAATGTTATGCAACATCTAGAAATACATTCATGGAAATAATACATTTGTGGGTGGACTGCAAAAAAAAGGTTCAAGCAAAAACATTATGTAAAAACAATATCTTATGTAACATATATGTTGGTGTCAATCAACTGATTGAAAACCTGCATACTGTAAATCAGTTTAGGATCATTTTGACGTATGAGCGTGACATGAGTTTATGCTTCATTCAAGTATGTGTATGCGTGTATATGTGTGTGTGTGTGTGTGCGTGTGTGTGTGTATCCATGCATTTGAGAGAAAGATAAGAGAGCAGAGAGTCACAGACCCTCAGCTGTCTGGCCTACTCCACTGAGGAGCTCCCACACTGAGATTTTGTTGTGATGTGCTGTCAGTGGAGGATCTGTCTGTTGGTATTCCAGTTGCTTGGCTGTGAAGTGTCTCTTATGTGTTCTGGGCTTTTTCATTATTGTGCTGAGACAAATGCACTTGGCAAGGACTGGTTGATGATTTAGCTATGAATAGCATTCTTTTAGCCTGGTGTTTAGTGGCTGAACAGGTAGAACAAATGTGTGTATATAGTGTGTGAACCTCAATAAGCAGGCTACCATCCATGTTACTGGACTTTATACAGTAGTATTCAATATGTGAAAAATACCACTATGCTAATGGTCAATTTCAACATACTGCAAGTACAAATATTGATATGTGTCTTTTCAGCTAGTGACTTTCTGATTGCTGCTCACTCAGGATGTTATACAATGAGTTACATGACATTATCTTCAACTGAGAGGTGAGAGTAGGAATATGACACATAACTAGCTTGCAGATCCTAGCCTGAGCTGTTAGTATTTTTTGTCACAGCCATAGATTTACCATAAATGATTTTGATGTGCAATTCTTTGAAACATGAAACTGACAAAGCTTTGCGCATTCATTTTCTTTGAGGAAAATAGACTCCACACAGTACATAAAGAGACCAACAAAAGCCCTAGACTGAGATTGTAAATCCTAATGTTTAATAAAACCTTCTAAATTATTACACTTTTTATAAATGAATGGATTCCTATAGACTCTATATTAACATCCCTTGCCTTGTTTTCTGTTTTCATTCTCAATAAACTCGAAAGAATCGAGTCCCAAAGCAGAGCCAAACCTTACATCACAAGAAGGACTATCCACTCCCCATCTCACCAAGCCAAGCCTTCTCACCAAGCCAAGCCTACCTCCTTTCCTAACCATTCCACCAATGGGTTTCGCAAAAAATCAAGCAGTGTGTTATGGGAGAGGATTAAACAAGTGTGTGTAAGTGTAAAGAACTACGACAGGTAGGAAAAAGCTTTAAGAATTTATCGTTTTAAATTGAGTACAGTTAATCTTCAGTATAAGGTTTTGATAACCAAGAAACTGAGTGCGCTTGCATGTTTGGTCTCATTGGAAAGTATGAATTGTCACTGCGGTGCATAACCTAATTATAACAAGTAATAGATCATTATTTTGTCACCTTGAACGTAAACTTATGTTAGGTTTTCAAAGATAGCAAAATGTTAAACACTTTTATAGATTAACTCATTAACTGATGTGAATAACGTCTTTCTTCTATCGCCTTCATGACTTCAAGTTGTGTGACTGATTCTGATTGCGGCAGCTTACAGCTCACGGACAGACGTGTTGCTTCAGCCAGAGCTAGGTCAATTACAAGTTTTGCTTTAGCAGATATAGTGAGAGACATATTTTATATCGACCAGTTTTTTTTTTTTTTAACAGCGTCGACTCACAGTTAAGTTTGAGCTGTCTGAAGGTTTTGGGCTGCATGTGCTTTTTCGAGTCCCTCGCTCAGAGGCGCGAGCCACGGGCGCTATCCCTGGTACTGAAAGCGCTTATAATGTGTCTCCTAATAAATAATGTGACTTAATTAACTGATCCTCGGAGGGAAATTCTCTTTTCGCCCCCCCCCACGTCAGGGCGGGTAAGCAGGGTGATCTACCATCCATTAAGTGTCTTGCTCTAGGACACTTCAGAAACGCGGGTACTTGCCACATGAGGGAACCATTCTTTATACTGTGATGGCCTCTGGGCAAGAAAGCTACTTTTTCATCTTTTCCATCCACTAGCCATGTGTCTGTTGGTTTCCAAATTTCATCAACCACTTTAATCAGTTTACACAACAGATTGCGTTTTAGAATATAAGAGCCTGCGGTTGTCTGCTAATGCCTTAGTAGAGTACACAAACAACATTTTAGCAGGTGTTTTTTCCACTTTGCTTGGTCAGACTTCCATGCTGAACCTGTATTTTAACCTGAGTAGTGGAAACACCAAAAAAACCAAAGGTAGGTAGAATGCATAAAATGGTAATGATAAGTGTATCTGTGTAGATATCTTTGTGGATAGCAAGGGGATTTCTGTAACTTGAGTAACTCTTTTTCATACTGGACTGAAGAACATTTGAAAAGAGGAAACACTAAATTTGACTCTAATCAATCTTTCCAGTGATCTGATCAAGACTCTTCTCCTTACAACCTCACCACCTTCATGTCCTGTCTATCTTTACGGAGATGAGATGATATCCTTCTCAAGGGGATAGCTTTGACCGGCGTCAATAACTGTGTGGCTTTGTTGACCTGAGACTCTGTCCAATTTGTGACATCAGTACCAAGTCAAGTGTGAGGGAGCCTCTCTTCGTTGAGATACTTCAACCACCCACTGCATTTCCCATCCCTCAGAGTTATCAACAGCATCTTCACTAGCTTCACTAGTTGGCAGCTCCTCTTGCCCTGAGCCAGGATGAATGACGTTCAGGAGGCCACCTCCCCAGCAGCCAGCCTCAGTGGTCCAGCTACCTGCGTTTCTAAAGTAGAGCTGCGTGTCTCTTGCAAAGCCCTGCTGGACCGAGACACGTTGAATAAGTCAGACCCCTGTGTCATCCTTATGGTGCAGACCCAAGGACAGTGGACAGAGGTGAGTGCCCTTATCTTTCAGACTGTTGGTACTCTTTCAGTGGTACACACATACAAAAGATTTCAAGCTACAGTCTCATGAGATACATTTTTATACACAGAAAGCTGGGGGTAGTTCAGTGGGTCAGACCTCTCTCCCTTTTCCAACATCAAAACTGAATCGGATTTGAAGTAAAATTACTGTATTATCTGGAAAGGGTGAAATTTTAAGAAAGTGATGTGTGAAACATCATATTTGAGGATGACTTTTTAATCCCATTCCCATTATACCAAAACCTGTGCCACATACAAGATCACAGAGGACAAAGTAGAACCAGGGAGAGGTAGGAGATTTGATGCAGGTTTGATGGACTGGCAGCTGTTTTTCTTCTGAAATGGATTCTGCCTTACCCGTATCAGAATAAAAAATTGTCACATCAATTGCAGAATATTATTATTCACAGCAGAGAGTAAACATTCTCTATCTCTACAATACAAAGACATCTAAATGACTGTGCTCTGTACAGCAGCATATTCTACTGGTCTACAAGGACAAAGCTTGGTATTATGTGACACGATGACATCCATGGTTGTTACTTAGTTGTGTTACAATGCAATCTGAGTTGAGTTGAATATGTTTACTTTCTTGCATTAGTGCCAGGCTGAGCTGGAGCATAGGCAGCAGGTCTCCTATTTTCTTGTTAATTGCAGTTCATGAGGGAAACTAAAACATAGGCCTAAGTTAAGCACAGAATATGTTAAAAGGTATTTGAAGCCTGAGGATATATAATTTTTTGGAATTTGTGCTGCAACCATTCAGCAAACATATTCTCCTCTTTTCAGGGAAATGGGAGATAATAATTAACTGCAACACAGCCAAATCATAGATTTGTGGGAACCATTTGTTGAAGATACTCACCGTAATGTTTGGGCTGTATGAATGTGAAACCATGTTTTATGTGAGATACTGTTATGAGCCGTTGATAACAGTGAAGCTTGGCTTGGTCTTGATTTACAGTCAGGGATTTGTCATAGCCGTAATTTGATAGGAGGTCGTTACATGAGAAAATTAACTTGGGCCAAAGTGTGACGCGAATACATGAGTAGTTATTTATAGCTCTAAACGCAGGGATGGCTTCTTAGTATAATATCAAATAATTCAGAGCACTTTATATTAAAATTGCGCTCTCAGAAGAGCTTACAATCTGATAGAAGCAGAGTGCCACCATTACAGTCCTTGTATGATAATGGTGAAATATCAGTCTGGCCAATATCACACGACTCATTCCTATTTAAAGTGAAAGATAAACTCCTACTCCAAACATTTTCATATAATCTATGCCAATTTTCAATAGCCAAATGTATCATATATTGGAAAATCATTTGCCTAGTATTTAAAATAAAATATATTGTTATATTCATAGACTGAAACTATATTTTACCATACTTATGAATTATGGGGGGGGTGGGGTAAAGTGTGACCTTATATATACATACAAGACATAAATATAAAATGTTATGCACTGTGATGATGTTTGCCACAGAGCACATGACAGCCATGACAATTTACACAATTTGGCCACTCCTCTGCTGTCACATCCTTCAGTACTGGGAGGCAACATTGCTATATAAATTGTTTACTCATGCCAACAACTGAGTAAGTAGCTGAGCCCATTCGTATCAGCAGCACCACCCCCTTTCTCCCTCATGAGCTCATAAGGCCCCACTGTGGTATACGCGTTATTTGTTGCGTTGCATTTCTTCTACCTTACTACCTTTTCTACCTACCTTACTTAATTTTTACCTTATTTCATTGTGGGCTTCCAAGGACAAACGCTGCTGCAGGATAGAGATGACATTTTCTCCTGCAGCAGTTTTGTGCCCTCTTTTTGTAAAACTGACTTTATAGTGTGACCGTGATACTGTACATGCTCCCATAATAATGAGTTAATACAAACCCTATTCATTCTGCTGATATTTATTGCTATGATTAAGCTACAGAGACAGTGCCCTACCTGAAAGAACTGATTGGAGACAACAAGCTCCCATATCAGTGATCTGTTTCGCTCTGGCACGACACCAACAACAGGCATCGCAGGCTTCAGCACAACCTATCCTCCGTAGCTCTGATTAGCTTTTATCAACAAACAGACTCATCAGACTCATCCCAAATCTGTCCATCCAGATGGCACAAAGAGAGGAAGGGAAAGAAAGAGAGACAATGAAAAGATGAGGATGAATGAGGCTGAGGGAACCATGCCCTAGCTGGTATTTCTTTTCAGTCTTTTTGATTTTTGATAACCTCCTCCCCCCAATTCTTGGCATAAGTGTATTACTGCATACGTGTATTAAATAATACTGTTGAATACCTGTTACACTCCTGAAAACGTGAAGCGGTTCTAGTGCTCTTATGCCCAAGTGAACTAGTTACATTATTTCTCCATAGCAGTGACAGTAGTTCTGATTCATTTCAACCCCATACCCTTCAGTTTTCAGATGGTGAAACAAAAAAAACTGATTTTTGTAACAAATGCAATACACATTGTTATTCACGTTTAGATTGAAAATAAAAATAATAAACAAGTGTAATAATTTAATGTATTTAATGTCTTAAGTTTGTGTTGAAATCCATCGTTACCAAGTCACATTATTCTTAAAATCTTGGAAAGTTCAGTCTTTTATACTGAAAATAATTGTGTCTCTACCAAAGCTTGAAAGAAGGGAGCAGAGTCTCCAATTTATACATTGTCAAGACACAAAGCCTGGAGGTGCTCCACTAACAATGAACAGGAGTATGTTGGTACATTTAGTACAACTACCAATGTAAAAGCCCAAACACACATTCTATGAATCCGCCCTGTCAGTCTCTAATTTACTGGCAAGAAAACAGCTCCAGATGATGTCTTTTGATGGCATAACAGATTCAGGCCTGGTTCTGTGGTTTGTAGTTCTGGGAGAGAGTTGTCCATGCCCCCAAATATTGATTAAACTGAAAATACAGTACATTATATGACAATTCTGATTTAGACTGGATTTTTGCTTTGTGTAGTAAAAGAGAGTGAATTTAATTTCATTTTAAGTATTTACTCCTTTTTTAGGTTACTTAAATGTACTAATATGATATCCCCTTCCCTTTATAGGCTTTGCTCAGTGATGATCTTTTCTTAACAGTTTGCTAACGGTTGGCAGCATATAAATGTTTATGGAGCTGTGTGGCAGCTAAATCCTACGTCAGGCATTCAAAGACAAGCATAGATCTTTTGTGTATCCTGAGTTTAGGTATCAGAACCATTGAATCTTCTGATATCATTCAGACAAATATATGGACAGTTCACTGTGTGTCCACAAAACACTACTACTTGTCTATGTTTCGATATCTTCAAATTATAGAGGATCCAGTCTGTAAAAGTGTTTTCACTTTGTCAACCAAGGACTTAAGTTACCTACTATTCTACAGGCATTGTACTAAAGCATAAGCATCTGTTTATATTTTGTGCTCTCAGTAAGAGAAGCGTCACCATGTTTCAATAGGGATTCCCATGTCTAATATCTTTTAAATCACACACATAGTATATTGTAATAAGAACTATGGGAATGTTTAGATATTTCAAACAATCAATACAAAAACACAACTCAGTATTTTATTCAATGTGTTTTCTCTTGGTTTCAACTCAGCTGGACAGGACAGAGGTGATCAAGAGCAACCTGCACCCGGTCTTTGCCAAGGTCTTCATGTTGGACTACTACTTTGAGGAGGTTCAGAAGCTGCGATTCGAGGTCTACGACATCCATGGCACTCACAGCATTGGGACCCGTGATGATGACTTCCTGGGTGGGGTGGAGTGTACTCTTGGCCAGGTAGGCACTGTTTGACTGTTTGATGTAAGGTAGGCTGAATAGAATACTGTTGGTTGGTAGGTTTTCAGCCTTAAACTGAGTACTGCATTCTCTAATAAATCATATTAGATTTGTCTACCAAATAATACCTCAAAAACAATAGAAAGCGTTTGAAAACCACAACCATATAACCTGCATCTGTGATGGCAATATCAAAAATATACTAATGTAGTATTGACATCTATGGAGAGCTCTTGTAGAAAGGTGACCCATCCACCGACTAATTCTCCATCTGCTGTTGTCTGATTGTTTGATGTAGCTGCTGTTATATAAAATAGATGATGTTGTATGTGTGCCACTTATATTACCAGGGCAACAAATGGTTAGTTGTCACTGGTATTGATGACTCATATTCCTGTACACTGCTCCTTACTGCCTGAGGGCTGAAGGACAGCCTCATGTTTATTTTCCCCTGCAGATTGTAGCTCAAAAGAAGATGGTGAAGCCTTTGTTGTTAAAATATGGGAAATACGCTGGGAAATCCACCATCACGGTAGGTCCTATACATCATGCTATTGACCTTACTACTCCCTGCAACTAGATGCAGAAATTGGCTTGAAAGGAAGCTTCTGGATTGCTAGAAGTTGGTAATAGCCCGTGAGAGTTTAGCAAAATAATGCATGACATATTAATGGATGGTGGCTACAAGTTTTGTTGGTTAATTGGCCTTGTTTGATTGAAACAGAATCACAGTCCTGCCTTTTATGAGTTTTATTCTTTGTTATCACAAAATTAATTACCTTGATTGTAGAACAGCTTCAGGTTAAGGTTTGTCTGGTGTCCATCCAGACAATTTCTGGTCTATTGACACCAAGTCTGTTGAGCCATTATATATATTGATAAAAGTATATTATGTAGTATAGTATGTCGTATATTATGTATATAGTATGTAGTATATTATGCCTATTCGATTGGCAATTCTCACTGCGCTTTTCATTTACCAATACACAGGATTTGATGCTATAATCCTTTGAGCCATAATCCAGGGTGAGCATTCATACAGAAGCCCAATTCAGATGTCAGAAAGAATGATGCAACTAACCCACAAATGGTGACTATAGAGGACATCAGGCTACGCTGTCATAAATCCACAGGACCATGAGACAGGCAGCACCATTCACTAGCCACCTAATCTAAATGCTACAGGGATGGTGTGTGAGTGAGGGTATGTCACTGGCATTATCAAATGGTCTCCTCCCATCACAGATGTTTCCTCCTGAAGGCTCAACAGTCATAAGATGATTTCTACTAGCAAACTACATCAGCTAATGTTAGCATGCTACAGACAACTAAGGCTAACAAGCCAACACATCAACATTCTAAAGAATCAATATACCAGCAACCATGCTACTACCAAACACTATGTCAAATAGCATGCTACACACACACAGGCTAACAAGCATAAGAACAGGTCAATACCCAGCAAACATGCTCCTGATAACCAGCCACGACAACCATGCTATTAGCCAACAATGTTAGCAAACATGCTATAAACAAACAAGAGCTAACAAGCCAACATTTCTAGCTGCTCAGAAATCAATGTACCAGCACACATACTTCTAAGAAAAAGGCACCAGCATGCTTCAGTCAAGGAAGAGGTTCAGCACTCAAGAGTATCTACTTTAGGTGCTTTGACCCCCCAATCAGTGTGATTCGTTTTCTGCCAGATCCACTGGCTGGCTCCCATAGCTGCTTTAGACATATCATTCACTACCTGCTTTAAGCTCCTCCCACAAATGCCTAATTCACCTAGTAGTCTTAAAGTGGACTTGGCTACAAAACCTCAGCATCCATCCATCCACAGGACATAGCCTTGGTTTCCACCCACGTTGCTCCACTCCTGCTACCAACTCAGGATACCTAAGCATTTCCTTTCATATGCCTCATCTACACCATGTCTGCTCACTATTTTCTGTGGGATTATCAACTTTTTCCCCAAATCTACTGCCATTTGCCAATCTCTACCCACCCTTAGCAGGCCTACAATATGCCAGCCCAGAGACTCCTCCCTGTCTTTAAAAAAGAGTCTAGTATTTTATACCTATTCGCTTGCCAATTCTCCCTCCATCCATACGTTCTTCCTGGGTTGACTGTAGTAGTAATGTTGCAGAAAATGATTTCAACTGCTAGATACTTCCAGGGCAACAATGCCTCAAAGCAGATACAAAAGATCCCTGTAGTCTTATAATGAGAAGGTGTCTCAGAGCACTAAAATTTATAAAGACAACCCCACCCAATTTAATTTTCACTCTATTCATATATCGCTAGACTTAGAGTTTGCTGCACATTAGCCAAGGTCTTTTGAAAGTCTCGAGGATAATTGTGAGGATTCACACATTATTTTATACGCCTACCTAAATATGCAGAATTCAGTACACAATTATAAGGCTGAACTGTCTTAACAGTTGCTACCCACACCTGATGGTACTGAAACAAGTCCCCCTTAGTCCCTACATTACATACAGTATTACATGTACATGTGCTTGCTATAATCCAACAATAGTCACTACATGAAAATATATATTTTTGTCATGAATGTAGTCTATGTGATAGAGTAACAATAGAACTAATGCAGAAGTTGCTGTTGAAGTTGTAGATCTTAGGAACACACATACACACTCACACTCAGAAGAAGAACTGGTTGATGAATCAACTTTATTTGGCATTAACACATGCAGTGAATTTGTTTCTTCGTGTACCTCTGACTAGATATACACACATCACCCCACACACATGCACTTTTCCAGTCAGAGGACACCGCAGGCAGCAGCTATTGGACAGCGTGCCTGGAGCAGTTCTGCCCCCCTTGTAGAGATTGCATACTTTTGTCAAAGATGGGCTCTCTGATCCAGAGCACAAGGTTCCTATCTTACCAATCATCAATGTCAAGCTTTGTCAAGCATTACTTATAAAACACAAGGGCATGTCTGCACTACAGCTAGAATTCTGGTAGCTTGGTTTCAAGCAGAGGAATGGTGAGGCAGCAAACTATTTCTGTGGGAGGGGTAGATAGCCTGGAGGGAGCAGCAGAGGGTGCTCTGTGATACTTAAAAAGGAAAGAAATAAAAACAAAGCAAACAAACAAAAGAGCAAACAGCCCAACCTCACAGAATGTGGCCTTTTACTTTGGTATATTGATGTGTGTGGTAACCTTCACACCCCTAGACAAGATAGATTTATGTGTAACGATAACAAGCCATGAAAATGACACTTCATTGTGGCATAAAAACGATGTTAACCACTGGCCACAGTGCAACTGATACGGAGCACCTTTGACGGTGGAAAGGTGTTGATAAAAGAGTGTCATTGAAAAACAGATGACAATGAAATGCAGGCGTATGCTGTATGGACATTTGAAGTGTGGTTACCAGTGTAACCACTTTAGTTCGGTCTCTGAGCTGACTTCTAATTACATGGTGTGTAAAGTGTATGCAAGCTATTCTGGAAGATATTAGATTCACCTGCAGTGTTGCTTGAGTGAAAAGACCCCCCTGCTATAAAGATGTATGTTATGAGAGAATGGGAATGAGAGAAGTGTGAATAATGGATGTGGAAAAGTCTTACATTTAGTGTACATTTAGTGCAAAGTCTTACATAACATGGTGTAACTAAAGCATAAACAATTTGTTTTGAATGCTTGGATATAATGACTTAATTTACTCAAGTGTGACTCTCCACCTTCTTTCTCTAGAGGCTTCATGTGCAATCTAATGAAATAACATCTGTCAAAAGATTATATTCATAGTGTCAGGTCTCATTTGCAGTCCCAACATCAGTATTATTCGACCTTAGGTTTCTTTTTTTCTAAAATCTGGATGTCATCATTTTGTGAGTATTTTACGACATTCCTTCCTGTGAATATGCCAAGGAAGGAAGGGAAATGAAATAATAAAGACCATAAGAACAAAATGTTACTGATAAATCCTATTTTATTTTCAGGTGCACGCTGAGGAAATTTCTGGCAACAATGGATATGTGGAGCTCTCCTTCCGTGCCAAGAAGCTGGATGATAAGGTAAGAATATTAGACAGTTGTGATAGAAATACCAACACGGTTCATCCATGGGTGCATTTTTATTAAATATGGTATAGCACTGCACAGACTGCAATCCCTTTCTACTGCAACACTAGATGATGTGGTGATGTGATACTCAATGTTTGCACCCACAATACACCCATGGATGACCCTGAAGTTTTTCATTTTTTTTCATTTTAACAACAACCCATATTCAAGCACCTTTCTACGCTTCCCCCGAGTCTTTATTCTCTCTCGTACACTGTTTTTTCTAATAAAAATAATGCAATTTCTCATACGACTACACCCTCCCCCCCCCTCCTATGTCCTTCAGTCCCTCATTCTCTCCCTCCTCTTACTGCCTTCGGCTAAATTGATAATCTGCAGTGAAAGTGAAATTTTTCCCCATTCCTTATCTGTACACCATTGATAACTCAATCCATCTTTTTATAACAAAATAAGGAAATCAATCTGACACATCATTTATAGAGCAAATATCACAAAGACACACCGCTCTGAATTATGTAACATCAGCATGAAAGGCAAAGTAAAAAGGACATTATGTTCCCAAAAAAAATCTGGCTTTGTATTTATGGGGGACTGGACATCAATGGCCTCAGCAGCTGCTGCCCTCACACACAGCTCAAGGCAAATACTTCACATTTCACACATTGTCTATTCCCTGCAGATGATATTTCATCCCAACTGCCATATATCCATTGTACTACTGGCAGTATTAAATTGCTGCCAAAATGCTGAAGAATTTACTTTTGTTGGTATTGTGTAGTTTCAACTTCCTCTGTTTTGTCGACTTGATTGCCACTGAGATTTTGCACACAAATAAATCACTGTAGCTCCATGACTGTAATTTAATTAAAGCTATAGATGCAACTTACATTATATATTGTTTTATAGATAAATAAATAGGTACATAGGTAGATAGACCTTTAATCAACCTTTCAACTCTTGAAACCTGGTCAACATTTGTTTCCTACTCAATATATTGCCATCTTTCCTAGACGTAATAGGAAATTAATCAAACAAGATATTGATTAATTTTGTCTTTTATAACGGTGTCCAAATATGAAACCTGACACAGAGAAAACTTGCTCTAAAGAACTAAGCAAATACCCAAACAAACAAGACAGAAAAGAAGAAAAGCCTCTTAAACCAATCTCTCTTAGATGCTCCATGAAAGGCTTCAGAGATAAAAGCTTCAAGCGTTCACAGCTGTTAGACCATATAAAATTCTCCATTGCAAGTCCCCTGCCCACTTAGCCAGTGGCAGTCTGTAGAGCGACCCCCAAGCTGGTCAACTGTTCATGCCTGCCCTCAGTTTTGCTCTCCATGGGGTATTGTCTCTGTCCTTCAACCTGTCCTTATTCAGGACTTTGACAAACAATTTCCCCTTAGCTCGGTCCAATCCCATACATTGCAGCCCACCAAAGAAGGCAGTGGTCCATTGTGGTCTGTAGCAAGGATGTCTGGGATAACTCCCAGTCTAGGGAAAGCATCCCTTGAGTCCAGGTGCTTTTGGCCACGCAGCAAAAGCAAGTCCTCCTCCGTCAAGGCCCCCCCGTACTTCTCCAACAGCTGTACAATGAATCTGTGACCTCACCCTAATTGCCTCTGCCACAGGCCATGGGCTCCGTAAAGCAGGTCCTGCCAGCCTAAGCAGTTCCCCCAGTGTGGTGATGTTTGCTCTTTTGAAAGTCACTGACAAGCCTGGAAGCGTTGGCGCGAGGTCCAGTCATGCGCCATGGATAAGGGCTTCCTCTAGGAACCAGTACAGTCTGTGCCAGTCTGTGCAAGTCTGTGTCTTCATGAGATGCCATACTCTCACAAGACCCCTGTAGAATGGTGGCAAGTCATTAACAGACACTCCTCACCTCCTGCGTGAAGGCACTCCCCCACCCCAGTTGCCTATTTGAAAAGCACAGCTCTTAGCCCAATTGACTTTAGATGAAGAAATTATCTTGTACAGTCTCACAATTTCACAAAGTTTATCCACATCTGCCTGGCTGTTTACCATGGAGAGAGAGAGTGGGGGGGATAAAACGGGCCGATAGGAAAGTGAGATGGGATAATGAGAGCAAATCAGACATGATGGATGTTAACAGTTGAGTCAGATTAATTACTGAGTTTACTGAGCTGCTATCAGTGTGGATTATTTTGGCCTGTAATTACTTTAAGGATCCCATTACACTGAGAGATATGATTTTAATAGTGACCATTATTTACACTGTGCATACATTGTGCCTTTTTCCATAATGTAAATCAACTCTTATCGACCACAACAGGGCCGACAGTTAAAAGGTGCACTCAGCAAACTCTTTCATGATTATCAATCATAAGACATTAGGAGCTACTTGTCAACAACATCACCTCAACCTGTTGTGTATATTGAAGGACTGTAGTGTAAACGGTAAAGGTATTAATGATGAGATACCATAGATAGACAATGATTTTGTTAGATTGAATGTTGACATGCGCTTCTGATCAGTCCGTGCTGCTGATGCCACTGGCTAGTGGTTGCCATGACATCAAAAAGGGGATGCGACATCTCTCTTTGCTCATGTCCCTGTGGAGATGTATCTGGCTAATGTGGCGAGAAATGTGGCATTAACTGTCTCATTTTCCATCCACGATCCCCTACCCCCCACCCTCCTGCTACCAATCACTCACACAAACACACACACACACACACACACACACACACACACACACACACACACACACACACACACACATATA